>RJWM01004048.1:0-105696 GCA_004363535.1 Dasyprocta punctata | reverse complement strand
TAGTGCGACCCTGCCTCAAAAAACCAGGGCCGGGAGTTTGGCTCAGTGCCTCAAGCGCCTGCCCTGGCAGGTGCGAGGTTGTGAGTTCAATCCCCGGTGCCGCAAAAAAAAAAAAAAAAAAAAAAGTGAGAAAAAGTAAAATTAATTCTTTCACAGCATAGAATAGTAACAAAGAAAAAGTGTCCTCTCCATATTGTCAGTGTTACTTGTTGACAATTAGACAAAGAAATTAAAAACCAGCTCTTTCATGTCTTACTGACAAATCTCTGCCACCTCTTCAAATTCATGTGAGCAGTGCCTTTCAGGCATGGTCTTTTTGAAGTTGACTAACTTATGCTCACAAGATTTACCTCTTCACTGCTGAGTCTGAAAGGTCTTCCCAGCTACATGAGTGAGGTCACAGATTCCAATTCCCCTGCTTGTCACAAGGCCATCTTGGAGAACGTCTTACATTGTACTCAGGCATAAACTAAAACATGAGTCTGAAAAATACTGGAAGAAAATTAACCATGTAGTTAGTTTGGTACTTCTAGGTGGTAGAATTTGGGCTATTTTGTGATCTTTTTTATTATTTAAAAAGGTTTATAAAAAGAAAATGGCAAACGTAAGTGTTCTAGATGAGTTTTTTTTAATATTGAGCACCAGCTATGTATAAACATCATGAAGTCACAGTTTAAGAAGAACAACCATAAATACACACTTATCACTATAATAATAAGTGGGAGACAGTAATCACAGAGAATGACCCAAGGGAGTTTCAAGCTGGAAAACATATGTGCACAGTAGACCCTTTTTAGACAAGTATTAAAAACTGTATACTTGGTGTTAGTGAAAGATGAAACACTGTGTATATTTATTTATTTGAAATCAATAAAGTAGTTTGGAAACTAGGAAGAAAAACTGAAAGAGACACAGAGTCTGATCATGATTTTCAACAGAAGTGATCTGGCCTGCAGGAGACATCACTGAATTGAGACTCACTGACTGGCACAGCTCACATCAAGAAGGCAGAGTTTAGGGGCACCACTCACTTCCTGGAATGCTAGGGACTGTGAGTCCCTGCAGGAACGATCTAGTCCCAGAGGCCAACTGTGTCATGGTTGAGAAATTCTGAGTTAGACAAACAACATGAAATGTACAGGTAATGAAACAGTGGAAAATTCCTTTTGGGAGGATTATTTGTTAGATATACAATATCAGTGTCTTTGCTGAGAGATCTCCAGCAGGTAGTTGAATTATCTTGCCAACACTCACAGTATCCCCAGTGACCACATCATCAAAGATTTGGAAAGACTCAAATTCCTGAACCGTGATCAGATTAAAAACACAAGAGACCACTTAGCCCGATGCCTTGGGTACTGCCCAAAAATAGCACAACTGGATATGCAAACATGAACAGCTGACCAAAAAAAAAAAAATCTCTGATTTGTCACACATAGCATTTACCCTACAGGTACAGACTAGAAGATGAAAAAAGAAAAAAAGAGAGAGAGAGGAGAAAGAGTCCACTGCTGTCTGGAGACTTTTTCCAAATATTTATCGTTCCCACAAGTAACCCTTTGTTTGGAAGATGGCAAAGTTTGCGAAGCATGCTGGGTCTGCTATTAAACATTTGTCTAAAGATCTAAGTGTTAGTATCAGTGACCAGGGTTCTTAAACATGTCACATTTCCTCTGACTGTCACAAAGAATTATAGCTACAGTGACTCGCACCTAATAGCAGCTATTTGTGATATTTTAACCTAATGTGCAGCCCCAGAGGAGAAACAACAGAAACAATAAAACATCTGCCAGGGACTTGAAGGAAGCGATTCTGCATGTTACGAGGATTTCAAATTAAAGAGCAAAACCTTAGGTGTCAGCTGCCGAAGGATCTGCGTTCATTACCTTCTCTGTAATTTATGTCTTGATTATCTCCACATCCCAAAAGGGAAAGTTCCATCTACCTATGTTGACTTTATTTGGCAAAATCAAAGGCAAGGTCCAAAAATGTAAAGAGCCTCATTTTGCTTTTCTACCTTCATAGGCTGAGGCAGGGGTGGAGACACATTAAAATCAAATACAAAGGATTTTTTTACCAAGAGTTTTTATTCTTCTGTGTAGATTCTTGCCATGACTTGATTATTTTTTTGCTTTGTGGCAGAAAGGGAGGGTAGCAGGGGAACTGGCTGTTTTGTTTTTTTAATGAGAAACCCAGTGTCAAAACAATTGTCAGAATTACCGCTTTCTTCCCCTCCAGCCTATCAGAGTCAAACGTTCACCACTGGCTCCGGAGAAATGAGCACTAGCTTTGTCAAGATTGAGTCTACTAAACAAAATAAACCGTGTCATTTCATGCTAATTCAAAGACTCACTCCAACTGCTGTGTGATGAGGAAGCCAAGCACTGAACTGTAACCCAAACACAAACACATCACTTTGCCAGGAAGTGGCTAATGCGGCCTCCCATTGCACAGAGCTTTCAAAATGTTTTAAGCGTTGATGAACACATCATTTTGGAAAGCATTCAAATACATGCAGCATTAAGTCTACAAATATCTCCTTCTTACAAAAGTAATCCCACTCGCTTTGAATGGGAATGGGAAATGGAGCATTTGCGTCAAGGCACCTACACCTGGAGATACATGGGCATCTGCTCATACATAGCACTGCACTTAGCAGCTGCAACCTCAGTAGTGTCCTCCCCTCTATGTTTTCCCTTTCATTAAAAAAAAATACTCTAGAGCTTTACCTTTCTAGGATGGGAGTACCCTGCAAACCTCTTCAGTGTACCTACATAAGAAACCAGTGTGTCTACTACCTTCAGAAACCACCAGAGAGAGAACAAATGAATTCCCGGACCTTTGACCTGGTACCCATTAAAAGCATAATTCGTGTTTTCTGCTGAGACAGACACCCAGACACACAGACACACTGGCCTGCACAGGTCTAATGGGTACCTAAAAGTAGAACAAAGCTTGACTTTCATTTTGTAAACCTTTGGGTTAAATCCCTTCTCTGCAGTATGCAGGTATGTTACTCACATAGGGAGTGTCTGTCTAAGAGTTGGCAAGACAAAGCTAGTTGACTAGTTCCAAATTTATACAACCTACCTCATCCCTCTTCAAGGACAGCAAGTAGGAGATTTACAGGGTCTTTCTATGACCTTACACCACGGATTCATGCAGACCCTGGCAAGACTGAGCCTTCCCCAAGCAGAAACAATCGCCCCCCAGAGACTACTTGCCTCCTCAAGCAACAATCGCCTTTCTCCAACCCTTCTTGCAAAAGCAAAACTGAGGTAATTCCAGATTCTAGCCTGCCCTACCCCATCCAGAAACCTGGATGTATTCTTTTTGGACCAGGCCAGTCTCCCCCTTAGCTTCCTTAAACTGAAGACCCTTCCCTATTTTCTCTGACTTTCCTTTGTTAAGGAGTCAACTTAATCTTTGTCAGGGCTCTGATCCCTTTAGCTTTCAATTCCAATCAAATTTTTTACCTGTGAAATTCATGCCGATTGCCTCAGTTTTAATTTCCATTACATCGAAGTACGGATCCACACTGACAAGTGAGAGGTTCGCCCTATAAACTCGGTTTTGGAGAGAAAGACAGGTGCATCTCTCCCCTGGAAAACACATGAGGATGGATAATCCCCTGGAGGGGCATTTGACATATAGTACATCGACACCTCATACCACCTGCAAAAGTAAATGCTGCCTCTAAAGGTAGAATTGGACATACAAAGTACAGCATAACAAAAATGTTTCTTTGTAAAGGCCCTAATACTTTTCAGTACCACTGGAGTTTGAAATCATTCAGTTTGCAACAATTTCAAACTGAGCTGAACTCTAGACTTAGTTTAGTTGACTTAGACAATCAGAGCTGCTTTCAAAACTCCAATGAACCCAAGAATGCATTCTTCCCATTGAGCTGTACATGGATACTGTGAGTCAGTGGGAAGACTGTTGCCAGGGTCCTCAGAACTCAGGTAGCTCTTCAGGTCACAGCAAGGCAGACAAGCAGAGGGAATAGTGTGTACTTTAACCTGTGTTTGAGTTTCCTCACAGCTCAAGGGACCACTCTGTTCTCTGCTGTGGGAAGCCCAGGCTGGATTCCACACTGGATTCCTAGGAGGTCCTGACAGGGTGAGGCACAGAGTGAAACTGATAAGTGGCAGATGGACAAAGGACTTCCTCCCTGTTCTTCCCATTCCTGTCTGTGCCACCTGAGCAATGGCAGAGCCTGTACCAGCATGTGATAACAGGGCCCAACTTTCTGGGGCACTCTCAAACCAGCCTCAGCAGCAATCAGGTGACTCATCAGAAATCTGAATACCAGCTGGGCTAAGCTTACATTCCAGCCTCCTAATTTTGGGTGCGTCTATGTCTTTCCTTTGGTTTCTATCAATTCCGTCATAGAACAAGTAGCTAATCCTTGCTATTATCTCAGCATTCTTCTTTTTGGTCTTTCAACCCAGTAACACCTGTTGTTCTGGATGAAAAACTGGCGGTCAACTTAACACCAGTTGAATTAAATCAGCATGGTGCTGAGTGTGGATAGCCCACCTGAGGAAAGTTGCCAACATAAAAGGAGATGTGGAAAGGATGAGCAAGGCATTGTGGGTTCTCCTAAGTATCATGGTTTGGAGTCATTGGTTCTCCTGGAGGAGCTTGTCATGCTAGCTTCCCCGATATGAATTCAGTCATTCTCCTCAGAGGAGCGCGGGACCTTGTCGCTGAGGATGGCTGCAGTTCACTTTGGGGGAGCTCTGGTCCTTACACTGAGCATCACTTCCTGGCTCCAGAGGAAAAGATGTGTGCTGCTCAATCTCCAGGAGAAGCTTGTCACACTGGCTTCCTGACATATACTTGACTGTTCTCATCATTGGAGGAGCTCGGGACCTCATTGTCACTCAGAACAGCTGTGGTACTTTTCAAGGGAGCCCTAGTCTTTGAGTGTTGCTTCTTGGCTCCAGTATAGAACCCTCAACCTACTAGCACAGATCGTTCATCTTGCTGATGTAGACATTTTAGCTTTCACCGCTGACCTTTGGACCTTCCCAGTGCAGATCCATAAAAGAGACTTGAGTGAGTCATTGTCATGGGCTCTAGACCTCCAGTTGGACTCGTGGAAAACATTGTCATGGGCTCTAGGTCTTTAGCTGACTCACATGGAGTATTACTGTGGGATCCAGGTCCTCGACTGGCTTTTCTAGGTCTTTAGTGTTGTGGACAGATTTCCTGCACCTTCTTGTATTTAATTCTGGGTGACCGTCATAAAATAATATTATACATTCTGTGTCCTCTATGTAACTGTTCTCCTTGTAAACCCTAACAACAACAATTTAAATACCAGCTGTTTGCAATTCTTTGCACCACAGAATGCACTTTTCCATTGCCACATCCTAACCATACACTAAAGCAGAAGGAAGGCAAGATTTTGGTGGAGGAGAGGAGACATGGGTAAATGAATACTGGGTTTATGGAGAGGTCTAAGCTTCCCACTTGTTGGAGGACCAGTCAGAAGTGCAAATGTAGACATGTGGTATCCAATGTGTGGCCTTGAAAATTTGGCTAGAGTGATGAGGAATTGAATATGAGTTTCTTTGACACTGAATCTGGTTATTGAAAGACTTCAATACATTTAGAACAGCTTAACAGTTTTTAAACTGTAAGTTTTCTGAAATCTAAACAGAGGTCAGTTATCTCCGATGAGAAGTTAGCATACAGGGGGTTGGGGATTTAGCACAGTGGCATAAGCACTTGCCTGACAAGCATGAGGTCCTGAGTTCAATCCCCAGTAGCACTGAAAAAAAGAGAGAAGTTAGCATACAAAGTTATTTTGAATATACTTGTTAAGCTTTTCTAGTGTAGCCATTTTGGATATATGAATTAAATATATAACTTAAAATAATTCTACTTTTTTAACTTTATGAGTGTCGCTACTAAAAATTTTTAAATTACATCTGTGGCTTGTGCTTCTATTGGAAGGTATTGTTTGAGGCTCTTTTTTCCTGATATTTTCAACATCCAGGTTGTTCTTTCAGTGTATTAGTTCCTATTCATTTGGTAGTATGTAAGATAAAACAACTCTTCAGAGCTTAGTGAAAATGTACTTTGAGATTCACACAGAGAGGAAAGGCAAGGAGAGAGGAAACCTGAAGTGAGAACAGAATACAAAAAGTCTGAATACGACTCGAGCCTCAGCTTGGCACCAAGGGACACAACCTTTGTATGTACGCTTCCTAATATCCCAGCATATTATCATTTGGCCAGATGGCAAGGCAAATAACAGAAACACATAAACAGCAAAAACCAGATAAAAGAACATCCTCTTATATTCATCTGAACACTTGCAGATAATTAGAATATGATGTCTCAGTCATTCAGTATGCTTTCACACTTTACAACAAAGCCATCCAAATGATTACAACTCATTTGTTGTAAGTGAAGTTTTGCTGGTAGAATGGAGTGAGGATTCTAGATTTGAGGCTGTGGAGGAAGAAATATAGTAAGATAGCATCAGCAATTATACCATATTCTTAAATTGTACATTCTACATATTTCCATAAGAAAGTTTTCATATTAATATTGTTTCTTTTCCAGTGATAAAAAAGCTAGTTTACACAGAAGTTTTCCATATTATAACAAATAAGTATCGACTACAATTTTTTAACTTCTGTAACAGCCTAAGACCAATCAAGTAATATGCAAATACTTATTAAATGTGTTGTATGAAACAAAATCCTGCAAAATCCTGGGTGAGGGAATAAAACAGTTTTCTTCGGCAAGGAACTTGCAAGGAAGAGAGATAAAATATAGACCACTACAACTTTGACTTTGGAAGGGACCTTGTAGGTCAGCTAGCGTAGTCTTCTAATTGATGAATAATTCCAAACCTTACGATTCTCCCTGTGAGTGTTGAGCTGCTGCTTAAAGTTGATTAAACTGAGGGTGAATTCACTCCCTCAGAAGCCTGTCTACTCCACTTCTGTGCTACTTTGATTTGCAGCAAGATCTTAATGTTAAGTCAAAAACTGCACACTTATAATTCCTACTCACTGATTCTTTTTTTGTAAATCTTCCTCTACAGATAACAATCCTTAAAGCATTTAAAGTCCCCATGACATCTTCTAACAGTATTATCCCATGATGCTACATTGGGGAGCTATTCTCCGTAGTGAAATACCCTTAGAAAGCCAAGCATATTCTACTCCTGTCTTGGAAATAGATTATTTTATTAAATCTATGAAGACTGCAGCAATAATAAAAAAAACTATCCATCTACACTGCACCAATCACTCATTAAATTCAGTGGACCACAGAAATCTGATTTCTCGCAATGTTACAATATTAATACCACACAGAATTACAGTTTAGTAGAAAGTGTATCTTCCAATTCACTCATTCAACAAACACTACAGTAGATAACACAGAAATGATTTTTAGCACTCTGGAGCTTAAAATCTAGTATGAAAGATGAAGAAGTAAATGACCAATAATATAAAGTTAACATAGTGTTTTATCACTTTCTCATTGCTGGCACACAATACCTGATACACACAATTTAAAGGAGGAAAAGTTTATTTTGGCTAATGGTTGTTAGAGAATTTAGTCCATTGACAGTTGGCTCTACAGCAAGAAGGATCTGGTGGAAAAAAGCTGCTCACATCGTGGTGGCCAGGAAGCAGAGATGAAAAGAAGCAGTTGGGGAGGGAAATGATGTTTTTCTGGGTCATGTTCCCAGTGAACCCCCTGTTTGGACCAGATCCCACCTCCGAACAGTACATTCAGTCATGGATTCATCCACTAATGAGTATGATCCCCATCCTTCAGACACCATCCGCAAGCCCAGCTTCTCAACTCATTAGTCTTTGTGGGGACATTCTACATCTAAACCATGACACATAGAAACTGTTGAAGTACAATTTTATGAAAACACATTTGCTCTGGGGTGAACAAGCTCAGATCTTTTGATGTTTCTTTGTGTATCACAGTTTCCTTTCTGGTCATTTCCCTCTGCACATATTCTCAATAGCACTGGGAAAGAATTTCTAAGAACACAGTCTCAAGCAAGATAGTACATCCTTTGTTGTGGACACTAAACTTCCATTAATTCAGCCTACAGTGCAAAAATAAAACACTAAAAATAAAAGAGAGAATATCTTACTACAACAAAATAAGACATGGTCCACAAAAGTCCTTTATATTCACTGCCAATGAAGTAATAGACAAAAGAAAATTCATTTGTACTATGGCTGCCTGGAAAAGGCTTCAGGAAATATTTGAGTTGAATCTTGTTAAGAAGGGAGGGAATAGCTCCAGAAATGTCACAGAATATAGAAACTAGACAAGATCTGGGAAACCCAAGCCTCTTTAGAAGTATGCTTAGAAACCCTGAAAATAAACTCAAGGTTCTGAAGCAAATTTGTGGCACATAATTATAGATTCCAATATTTGCAATGAAAGTAGGTGAGTTATCAGAAGATTCACACTTAGAATGGCATTGTCTGGCCTTGGAGTATTAAAGAACTTGCTCCCTCTTACCTAGTGGAAACCACCAGTGAGTACAAACTGAGACCTTCATCACAGCATTCCAGGGTGGAGAGGAGCCCTCAAAAGTCCTTGATATAAGTGCAACTAGGAGAATCTGTGCTGCAAAAAACAGACATAACAGAGACCTTTATCTGACCTTAAAGAAATGACCCCAATCTATTGTGTCACTACTATCAACAGGAAAAGTAGTCCTGGAGGTCAAATGTGAAACAGTCTCAAGAGTAAACAGCAGAAAAACTTCCCCCATTATATATTTGTCCCACTAGAATTTTTGGTACTACATTTGTAAAAATACTCCAGATAATTTGCAAAGGAAATAACTGACAAGTACATCTATTCTGCTCCTCTTTTGGCCCTGATGAAAAAGCAGAAGATATGCCAAGCAATAGTTGGAATGCATTTTTTATAATTACTACTCTCATTCTGGGTTTCATTTCTCCATGTCTCCTCTTCCCCCTATTATAATGGTTAATTGAGAGTTGGTAATACTACACTGCATTTGGATCAGTAATATTTAACACTAGTAGGCTGATTCTATTGCTACTTCCTGACCTCACACCATCTGACTGCACTCAGTAACTTTGAAGGACATGAATGTCCTAATATCATAATTGGCCACAACTTAATGGTTACACATGAAAGACCCTACTCTGTTTACTTTTAATTTGAGTTTCAGAAATTGTTCTATTCATCATCATCAATGGAAAACTCACAAGGGCAAACTGAAAGCAATATGGCAAACATCCTGATGATACTGATAATTTTAATCATCTAGAGGAGTTTTCTATTCCTATTTATGCCTGCAAAAGCAAGAGCCCTTCTATATAGCTGCCTATATATTTTACATTTAATTTGATTGCTTGACCTCACCATTTATTTACATTTTACAAGTTGAGTATGCCAAAAATCTAAATTACCTGTGAAAATGACAAATAACAACCAGATATACTTTATTTCTATCCATGTATTTTACCTGCCAGATAGAAATACAGTAAGAAGGAAGGGACACAAGAAATGAGAAAGTGAGGGAACTGATGTAAGAAATAATGATCAGTGAAAGGGAAGAATGATGGAAGGGAAAAAGAGCTAAGAAGCAAAGTGCAAACAAAAACAGATCTGACATGTATAATAGATACTACAAAAGTTTTATTATTTTTCTACGACCTTGTTCATTTAACTGATGAACTTTCTGTTAAACCTTTCTATGTGCGAATCCCTAATATAGTGAATGTACAAAAGAAAATGAGAACTATTACTGTGCTTTTGGATAACTAGAATGCGTTAGAATTTTTAACTCTGTAGTAGATTAAAAAATGACACCCAAAGATTTCCAAGTGCTAATCTATGGGACCTATGAATATTACATTTTATGAAAAGAAGGTCTTTATAGATGTGATTGAATCAAGCATCCTGAAACAGTGTTATACTAAAATTTCCAAGTAGGTCCTAAATGCAATCACATGAGATCTTAAAAGAGAAAGACAGAGATTAAAATGCCAGAGCAAAAAGCTGACAGTAAAATACAGCCTCTGCTAGACCTGGAATCAAGACACCTGGAAAATAATAACTTAATGAACAGAAAAAGAAGTACAGCTCTGAGAATCAAGAAAGAGCTAACAAGAAAACTAAAAATCACAGGGAAACTGGAGAAGCTCAAAACAATGTGAAGCAAAAAGGAAGCCACCTGGAATGAGAACCCTGGCTTCCAAGGAAGAACCCAATCTCCAAGAATACAAGGTAAGCCAAGAGAGGGTCAGCACCCCAACCACAAATTGGCACCACTCACCTTAAGAAAAGCCCAGTTACTGAAGTATAGTGTGAGATTTTACTCCGAACGTGACTCCTTCTGAATGGCAGGTTAAAGGTAGAGAAGAAATTCACTGACACTTTCACTATACTTAAGAACAATATAATCAGAAGCCATTTGGGGAAAGGGATTGAGATATACCATGAATCAGTTGCCACATCCTGGGGTGAACAGACAGAGGGGCTTCTGGAGCAAGAGACGCAACTCAGGAGCCCTCCAGCTACAAAAGTAGTCAGAGATATTAGTCACTTGGGGCACACAGACAGGTACAAACATTAAGGGTCAGTGGAGTAAATACAACACTAATGCAGAGTCCACACCACACTGACTAAACTCACCCAGCAAGAAAGGAAGGGCAGTACTCAGCATTCACACAACAAAAAGTAGTTGTGAAAATAAAATATGTACTAGCTGTGACTCACTATCCCCAATTCATATCTGCTGGATCCCAATACCACAGGCCCTGAAAAGAAATCATTCACCCAAACACAGGAGAGAATTTTTTGGGCTAGTTTATCTTTCTTTTTGTTTGCTTTTGGGGAGATTGTATGTCTGTTGTTGTTGTCTTGTTGTTCCTTTCTTTTGCTCTGTTTTATTCTTTTATCTTTCTTCTTTGTCCTTTTCTATTACTATTACTTAATTGTATTAACTTTCTCTTATTTTTATTATTTTTTTTGGTACCAGGAATTGAACTCAGGACTTCATGTTTGCCAGGCAGGTGCTGTAACACTGAGCTATATCCCCAGTCCTCTTTTATTCTTTTTTTTTTTTCTTTTTTTGCGGCATAGGGGATTGAACTCACAACCTTGCACCTACCAGACGGTGCTTAAGCCACTGAGCCAAACTCCTGGCCTCTTTTATTCTTTAAAGGAATTTTTATCTCACTTCTCTCTCCTAATTTTCAAACTTTACTTATTTTATTTCCCTTTCTTCTATCCCTTCTATTTTTATTATTACTATCAAATCTTCTTAAATATTTGCTATTTGTCTCTATGCTATTATTGCTGATTCTTTTCTATTGTTAATGATGGTATAGTTGTTATTTTTAGTAGATATCTACTGTATGCCAATATTTGGTTTATTTTTGTGTATATGTTATTATTGTAGATCTATTTTCTGTTAAAGATGGTATAGTTACAGCTGTTATTGGCTTTTATGGTCAAATCTAGTTTGTCTTTGAATCTATTACTATTGCTAATATCTTTTATTATTGTTAATGGTGGCACAGTTGTTGCTTTTAATTGGTTTTCTACTGTTAGTCATTATCAGATTTGTCTTTGTACTGACAACATTACTGTACTTCATTTTCTCCTCTCTGAGTGATGCTGAGTATTAAGCCACCAGAAGAAGGTTAGACACTAAGAAGACCCTCAAATATTTTGCTGAGTGCATTAAAGAGAGGTATAGACACCAAAACATAGTCAAACCCAAGGACACATCACTGGGAGATAGACTCTAACTGAAGTGATCTCCACGACAGTGACAGTTTTTCTACCCAGATTCAAATCCACACTGAAAAATAAAAGAAGAAAAAAATATGAGAAAACAAGGCAACAAGATCAACAAGATGCTCCCACAAAACCCTAACTTCCCAAATACTGAACTCACAGACACTAAAGTAGAAAAAGTTATAGGCAAAGAACTCAAAAAGCCAAATAGTCAAAATATTTGAAGAGATAAAAGACAAAACATGCAAGCAACTGTATAAAATGTTTAGTGAGTTCAAAGAGGGTTTAATTGAACAGATTGAGGATTTTACTAATAACTGTTCAAATTCAAAGAAGAAATTAACGGTAAACAAATTAACTTAAGCAAAATAATACAAAACATGAATGACTACTTCAGTAAAGAATTAGAAAGTATGAAAAGAAAGCAAAAAATCCCTAGAAAAGGCAGAATCCTTGGCAACTCACTCAAGACACTTTCTGTCTCTCAAACATGACATTTTTCTAAAATACACCATATGTTAAGCTACAAAGCATACTCAAATGAATACAAAGAATTGAAATAACCCCCTGCAAACTATTGGATCATAGAACAATGAAGCTGGAAATCAACAGCAAAAGAAGCTATAGAAACTATACAAGCACACTGAGATTAAGCAACATATTGTTGAATATCAATGGATCACAGGAGAAATCAGGGAACAATTTTTTTAAAGCTCTTATTGTCAAATAATAAGGAAGCACAATACACCAAAATTTATGGAACGTGATGAAAGCATTTCCAAGATGGAAGTTTATAGCTATAAATGCACACATAAAAAGAAGAGTGATCCCAAATAAACAACTTTATGATACATCTCAATGTCCTAGGAAGACAAGAACAATCCAAATCTGAAACTAATGGAAAGAAATTATGAAGATCAGAGTGGAAATTAATGAAATTGAGACTAAAAAAGGCAAAACATCAATGAATCAAAGAGTTTGATTCTTTGACTAGGTGAGAAGGGGCTGTTGAGATAAGGAGAGACAAGAAGGAAAGGAGGGAAGGGAAAATAAAAAGGATCTGGCTGTGATATGTATAGGTACCTATTCCCCCACAGTGAATGCATTTATTATATATCACAAACATATACTAGCAGAAATCATTGCAGGGAAGAAGAAAAGGGAGAAAGAAGATTTCACTGTAGACAAAACAGATGAAGGGCATATGACAAAGAGGCAGCTTTTGGGCTGTTGTAACTACCTGCATAATAATGCCAACTGTCACTAGCAGCTGGAGGAAGAAAGGGCAGATTCTTGCTTGGAGCCTCCAGAGAGACTGTGGCCTTGGTGACACCTTGACTTTGACGTACTGAAGCTAATTTTGACTCTTGGCCTTCAGAACTATTAGAGAATAGATTTGCGATATTTTAAAGCACTATATTTTTATGGCAATTTGTTAGAGCAATAATAGAAACTGAATCCACCCACATTGAAAAAATAACAATAAGCATCCAGTTTCAAAAAATTTCAGGCTGCTAAGTATGCCTTCAAAGAAGGTCCTATCCAGAGTTTCAAGCTATAGATCTCTCAGTTTCCCTGTGTGTACACCTCAAGGCCCAAAGGACTGTCAAATTCCCATGGGAAAATAGCCAATGTTTTCGCAGCAGCAGTGAAAAACAATAAAGTTTATGTCTCATTTACAAAGCTATATATGTACTGAAAGTGAAAGAATTAAAATGATACTCCATATAACCAGAACCTAAAAACAAGCAAGGGTAGCTACTTTATTTTCAGACACAACAGCCTTCAAGTCAAAATTGATTAGCAGAGACAAAAGACAGGCACTACACACTAATAAAGGAACAATTCAAAAGAAGAGACAACGATTGTGAATATATTGCCATTCTAATTTCATAAAACAAAAATTTTAGGAATTAAAATATAAATACTGAGATGATGCAGAATATAGTATTTTCAAAGACACTTTATGAGTTGGAAAGAAAATACCACCAAGAAGTTATGAAATAGTGAAACTTCAAAAAAGATGGAGAAATGAGTGAAGACGGAAATTGTCTGTGAATGTTAAGACACATAGGCAAAGAAAACAGCTAAGAGTAAGTATGCTTCAGGTAGGTGCTAATCAATAATTCTAAAGAAATTTCCAATTTCCTTATGAAATCCTCCCTACGGGTGAATCCGATTTCCCTTTTTATCTTCCCCACACTGCAGTGAAAAGGAGAAGTCAGTGATTGGGAGGCAGCTAATTAAAATGCACTGAGAAAAGTCAGAAAGCTGAACTGCACACCACTGGAGTTTTCAGGCAGACTAAATTGCCTGGATCTGAAACAAATCATTTTATAGGAAAGGAGGGTTATTTCCTACAATAAATCCCCGTCATGATGAGTCCTCTCTGCTGCCAGCATGGTGATGGACGATGCTCTCTGGGCCACCACAAGTGCAGATGCTTATCAGAAACTTATCTGAACAAGCCAAATCTCCAGGACCTGCAAAATCATGCTGGCGCTCTTGCAAGATTAGACTCTCTTGTGACATGGCTGGCACTGTAGGCTGGGGACTCAGCTGTGTGTCCAGAGAGGATGGATTTTTCTTTTTTTGCATTTTTTGGCATTCCCAGTACAGGAAAAATAAAGCACACATGCACACAGACATGCCTAATAAGCAATGTGGGAACGACATTGCTAAGATTTTAGAACTACCAACACATACTTAACCAAGAGCCTGTTTCATGCTCTATGGTTCCTGCTCTAAGTGACTTCACAGTCAAGTTAGGGAACAACAGCAATTCATAAAATATTAAAAGAAACTCCAAGATTACAAATGGTCAGAAAAGAGAATAATCAATACAGATCACTTGAAAAGAATGCTTAGCCATTATGCAACTTAAACTGGACTGCAAACTAGAGTAAGATTTAGTGGTCAAGGAAACAACCTACTCACACTTAGAACAGTGCTATTTGATAAATGCCTACTGTGTGCCAAGCACTGCTTGGAAGCACTCATTAATTCATTTAACTGTTTTAACAACCCTGCATAATAAGAATTCTAATCCTCTTCTCACTCATAAGAACCAAAGTATGGAAAACTCAATATCCCAAACCAGCTTAATCAATATGCTGCAGAATCAGCATTGAACCCAAGGCTTGAAAAGAATCTCTTTTGTTAATATTCCCTGAGTTTTTAAATTAATGTTGTTTGGTATGTAAAACTATGATACATAGCTACCAATGATGAATAAAATGTGGGTGCAGTATAGACTAAAAGGAAATGGAAAAAAGTTATTTTTTAATGAAACCATAATCACAATCTCCAATCAAGGAGCAGGATCTTTGAAGATTCACCTTTTCTTGAATATGTTTTCCTTCTTAAGGAAGCAAAATCTTATTTTCCTGGGAATACAAAGAAAAAATCCCCAGATCTTCATTGGGAGTCTGAGGCAAGAGGATAGTTGTGAGTTTGTGAACAGTCTGGGCTACAAAGTGAACTCAAGGCCAGTCTGAACTGCATAGTGAAACCCTATCTCAAAAAGACCAAAAAAAAAAAAATTCCCAGCTCTTAACATTATGTTTCATGTACTTGCTCTAGGTGCTGCTGCATCAGTTTGTTTTAAGGACATTCTTTGAGCATCTCTAATGTGGTAAGAATTAAAGGCTAATTTTGCAGTGTTAAGTCTCTTTGCATTTACATTCATTTTTGATTGCTGCTACAACTAATTTCCACGAACTTAGTCACTTGAGACCATACAACTTTATTATCTCACAATGTTTGGTGGTTAGAAGTCTGGGTTGGTCAAGCTGGCTCCTGCACCAAGTACTACAGCTTAAAATCAAAATCAGCAGGGGTTCATTCTTTGATGGAGACTCCAAGGATGGATCAGTTTCCAAACTCGGCTGGACTGTTGTCAGAATTTAGTTCCATACTACTGGAAAACTGAGGTTGCCAATCCCTTGCTGATTGCTGTAATGACAACAGTTCTTTCCAGGCTCCTAGAGACTACCCCAATTCTTGGTTTATAGTTCTGGCACCCCATTTTCATAGGTTAATGCCATCCCTTTTGCTTACATCATGCCTCTGCTGCTTCCTCTGCTGCCACATACAAATCAAGCGTTCTGCCTTCCTCCTTCTGCTTTTAAATCTTCTGTGATTACATTGGGCCCCCAGATAATCTCCCTGTGTTAGGTCAGCTGACGAGTGACCACAGTCCCACCAGCCAAGTCCACATCCCTTCCCTACAGTACCTAGATTACTTTTTGATTGAAAACTAGAGGCAGAAATCTGAAGGAAACAGCTTTAGAATTCTACTACAATATTTACCAGATAATTTGCTTATTACAGATATCTTGTTTTATTAATAAAATTAATTGTACTCAGCAACACTCTATTGTTGCCACATTTCTTTCTACTGCTCTACCATTGCCCTGATCTCAGGAAATCTGAAATCTTTCCTGCAAATTTAGGTTACAGGTTTTGAGAAGATAGTATATTCTCAAAGCAAGTCAATATTTTCAAAGTTTAAAAATCTAAAGAGAAACTTTAACTTTAAAATCCCGCAGCTACCCTAATTTCCAGATTTTTGGAAGTCTTGATTTCCTTCACTGGTTTTTCATATTGAAGCTCATGTAAGAGCTTTTACTGGGATAAAATGCTTACTTTTTTTAAAATCTCTCAATCTAAAACTATTGTTTTATTTTCTAGATGGGGCAAGAGAAATTTATTGAATTTATTGAAGTACTTAAAACTTGAATAATCCTCTTTGATTCTTTCTTTACTTCTAAAGCCACCCCAGATAATAGTGAAGAAAAAACAACTCTGGCAAAATTCTTGCCAAGTTCCAGTTATTGTGGAGTATGGAGAGCCTTTGCTGGTACAAAGCGTGAGGCTTTCACACACATTAGCAGCTCATGAGGCACAGTATCCACCCCCCATTCAGGTACTCATTGAACAGCCCCAGTTCACTGCTCCGAAGGAGCTTCCCTTCAGCCACTCATCAGTTTAGCACATAATTAAAAGAGCTTTAAAAACCATCAGTCATCTTGCTTAGGGTAAGTAATAATTCATGCCATGGGAATTGGAAAGAATGCTGATTTCATTTATTTTATCTCCTTGGAAGGAAGGTAGACTGATAAAACCCTACGCAAGATGGTAAATTTTTAGGCTTATCAGAAAGCCAAATTAAAGCAGCAGACATATTGATGACTTGTGAATATCTTTGTGTCCCTTTTTTGAGGAGAAAATGCGTTCACATAAATACAACAGTTCCTGCCAACTCTTCCTCATTTGTGGCTACATTTTTTAATGTTTTTTAAAACCAACATCCATTTTGTTTTTTTATTAGCAAATAAATATGTATAGCAAATACTGAAAATTTAGATACATTAAGATTGAGTAATCCTGGCTCAACCATATATTTTCTTTCTGAAGAGTGGTCTTGCAGTCCCACTTAGGAGAAAGGAGCTCTCACTGCAGTCAATTCAGGAGACAGGCGCACATGCTACAGAAGCCCAAGACACCCAAGGAAAGCACTGGCACATTGCTGGGGAATAGTATTGAGTGTATGGAATGAGCAGAATTCCCTAATTAAACCATCTCACTAAGATGGATTCAAAATTGGCCACTTCAGCAATAAAATTAGCTTACCCCTTATCTTTATAAGGGATATCTTGAGATAATTTGTGCAGTGATAGAAAGAGAAAGGTATCGATTGTGAGACATACTCTGATTTTTTTAAAAAGAAACTGAAATATTTAAATTAATATTCAAATACACCTTTGATCCATCAAACAAATAGCAATGAGTGCTAATGAATAAGGAACCCCGGTGTGAAGTATTGAAAGATATGGAAAGTACAAATGGCTACAAGTGCAAGATTTCCCACTGTAGAGTTTTAAGTTCTCAGACCTCTTCACAGTTCTTGCTATTTTTCCTTAAAAAACAAAGTGTTTATAGATTAAGAGGATATACATGCTCCAGAATCCTGGGCTATGACAAAACCCCAAGCCAAACAGGCTCAGAAAGAGGAGAAAGCTCATTGCTGAGAAATTCAAGCATTATCTCGCATGAAGTTCCATTTATTCCTGAGAATTTGAACTACGTTACAGAGATTTTCCATCTCTTAGTTTTGCCTTGAACTGAGCCCCCTGCTTGGCACCATGTGGTGGCCCTGCTTGACTCACAGTTCCCAGCACTGGCAGTTGCAGCAGAAAGAGCACCTGTTGCTTTCCTAACATCTGAATCCATCTCTCTGAATCTCAGTGCTCTGAGCGGATAATGGGAGGCTGGGTGACAACAGTCCCCTGGGGAGGGTGAGGAGAGGTGGTCACACAGAGGAAAACCAAAGCGCTGTTGGGAAAAGAAAAGCAAGAAAATTCTGGCTTGCCAAAATGAAAATTTCAAGCTAGAAGATTTCAATGATTCCTTGTAGGTTCTTTGACTCCCTGAAATACATATGTTACAGCCCTATCCTCCAATGCCTCAGAATGTGACTGTATTTGGAGATAGGTAATTTTGTTATGAGACTCCTAGCAAATATATCTGAATAAAACATGAACCTTTTGTATGAGTTTTGTATTAGTAAATGTTTATAATACATAATAAATATATTCTTTGCGGGGAATATATATATATATATATATATATATATATATATATATAGTCTTAGTTACTTTTTCGCTCGTTGCCAAGACAAAATACCTGATGCCCAAAACTAGGGAAGGAAAGGTTTATTCTTACAGTTTCTTGGGAGTTTCAGTCCATAAAGTTGGCTCCAAGGCAGCATGGCATGGCGGCTACAAGCTGCAAGCTGCGCTGGCGAGCGAGAGAGAGAGGAAGCAAACAAGAGGAAGACCCGCCTTCCCTTACACTGTGTCTCAGCTCCACCCCTGGGCAGGTGTAGCAGTCACGTCATTAATCCTGGAGCTAGACAACAAACTGATCACAAGCATCAGACTCAGCCCCATTAAAAGTACATGAGGACTTGGGGGTACAAAGCATATTACCTGATACATTCCACCCCTGGACCCCCAAGGACTCATTTACATTCTTAATACAAAAGACATTTAGTCCATCTCTAAGAGTTGCCAAAGTCCTAACAGTTTCAGCACATTGCTGAAATGTCCAAATCCCAAATCTCTTCTGAGATCTATGGCAAACTCTTAACTGTAACCCCCTGTACAAATGAAAACAAGGTTAAGCACTTCCAACATACAAAGGCACAAGGTAAACATTACCATTCCAAAAGGTACAAACAGGGGAATACAAAGCATTGGAACCAAAGCAAGTCCAAAATCCAACAGGGCAAACATTGAGTCCTGGAGTTCTCTGCTCAGAATCCGAAGTAATCTGGTTACAAGCTCCAACAGGCTTGAGTGACTCCACCCCTGTGGCACTTTCAGGGGTTTTAACTTCCAAAGCCTTCCTCAGATGATCCATGTTCCTTGGCTCCACCCTTACATCTTTACACATTGCTCTCTGCAGGCGAGGCAGAAGCTGCCTTAGCTTTTTCTTGTACTTAAAACCAGCGCC
Source organism: Dasyprocta punctata (assembly GCA_004363535.1). Classification (NCBI taxonomy): domain Eukaryota; kingdom Metazoa; phylum Chordata; class Mammalia; order Rodentia; family Dasyproctidae; genus Dasyprocta; species Dasyprocta punctata. The sequence goes on along the minus strand of RJWM01004048.1, from coordinate 86,391 downwards.
ACATGGATGCCGCCAAGGTCTGCTGCAGGCTGGAGCAGTAGCCAGGCTTTCCTCTCTCTTGGCTGTAGGGGTCAATTGCCTGGATCGCTGAGCTCTCTGAACTTGATTGTGAGGAACAGCTTCTCTATGCCGCCATTCTGGAATCCAGCATAGCCGCTGCCATTTTGGGACATGGCATGGCCTCTGTCGCCACTCTGGGACAAGGCACTCTGCGGCTTTTTGTCACCACTCTGGGACAGGGCACTCTGCAGCTTTTTCCTCCAAGCAAACTCTTTCACTTTTGAAGGCCTGAGGCTGCAAAGGGCAGAGGCCCACTGCTTCCCAGGATGCCCCCAAGCCATCTTTTTTACTCTTTTGTTCCTTCTCAGCAATCAAGGTCTCAGCTCCATCTTTACAGTCCACAGCTTCCTGGCCAAACTCACGTTTTAAATCACCATGCTGGGCTCCTTGCTCTTTATCCGCAACATAAATCTGGCTAAGAGCCCCCAACAAAAGCCAGGCCACCATTTCAATGTTTGGCTGCCTCATAATTTCACTCTGTAGAGTAATTAATCTTTTGCCCTTAATCTCAGTCTCAGGCAAAGTCTCCGGGCATGGGCAGAATGTAGACAAACTTTCTGCCAAACCATAACACACATCGTGTGGAGTCCAACACCCAATGTCATTCTTCTTCCCAGCAGAAATCTCCCGAGCCTGGTCTTTACTGGCAGGCTTTCTATCAGCCTTCTGGTCTCCTGAGCTCTGACCAGAATCTCCCATACAAAACAGCCTAAGCCGTTCCAGCTCTATGCATGTAGACAGCATCTCCGAACCTTTCCAAACTTTCCCCGCAAGCCACTTCCAAAGGGTCTCAAACCACATGGTCAGGAATAGTCACAGTAACGACCCCACTCCTGGTACCAAATTCTGTCTTAGTTACTTTTTCACTCGTTGCCAAGACAAAATACCTGACGCCCAAAATTAGGGAAGGAAAGGTTTATTCTTACAGTTTCTTGGGAGTTTCAGTCCATAAAGTTGGCTCCAAGGCAGCATGGCATGGCGGCTACGAGCTGCAAGCTGCGCTGGTGAGAGAGAGGAAGCAAACAAGAGGAAGACCCTCCTTCCCTTACACTGTATCTCAGCTCCACCCCTGGGCGGGTGTAGCAGTCACGTCATTAATCCTGGAGCTAGACAACAAACTGATCACAAGCATCAGACTCAGCCCCATCAAAAGTACATGAGGACTTGGGGGTACAAAGCATATTACCCGATAAATATATATATATTCTTTTTACTTCCCTTTCTATCCCTACATCCCTTTATCAACTCCACAAAGTCTATCTTCCTATTTCCCATCATCTATCTTTTATTTTGCTCCTTAAATTATTTATACTTTGGGTTTCTCATATTAGAGAAACTCTTCAGTACGCAACCTTCTGTGTCTTATGTAATTCACTTAGCATTATGATTTTTCAGTCTATTTTTAGAGAAACATATGTATTGCCCCCCCACACAAGATAGTTTTGCTGACAAATGCCATGTGAGTGATATAGTAGGCCACATAAGAAAAGACACAGCCATGTTTACAGGTGCTTCTAGCTGAAGCTCAAGGTTAAGGTAAAGGTCAGGTTATGTATACAATTTAAAAGAGTAGATCTCAACCTTTTAGGTTCAAGGCACACTGGATGTCGTAGTGGACACTTGGCCTCCTTGTATATGAAACTTCTTGTATTTGGAGATTTGTCCAACTTATAGATCCTACTGGAGAAGCTCACAGTGGCAGGTACAGTTATCCTTCAGTACCCGTGGGAAATTGTTTTCAGGGCATCTCCTTTCACCCCCCCCATAGACACCAAAGTCAGAGGAGCCTCAGTTCCCTGATATAAAATGGCATGACATTTTTATATACCCTGTGAACCTTCCCCAGTGTACTTCACATCATGTCTAGCTTGTTGATAATACCTACAACAATGCAAATGCTATGTAAAAACAATTGTTATGCTGTATTGTTTAGGAAACAATGACAAGCAGAAAAGGTCTGTATATATCCAGTACAGATGCATTTTTTAAAAATATTTTCCAATCACAGTTGATTGAATCCATAGAGGATGTGGAACCCACAGATATGGAGGACAGCTGTATGTGCCCTCCCAGCCTTTTTTTGCAGCTGGATACAGAAGAGACCAAAGCTCTACTCACTACACACACCTGCCTGTACTAAATCGGTAGAGAATGAGGCAAACAAGACAGAACTGGGGGGACCCCTCTGGAAATAGTGGTTGCAGGCAGTAACCCAGGGTCCTTGCAGCAGGAACTGGCAGCAGTGACACTATAATGCGGAGGGCCAGATGTCTGCTACATCCACAGGATGAGCTGCAATATCAAGGCTTCGTCCTGAGAGGACCCGCATGCCATATGATTACACTTTTACATTGGAGAGTAATGATGAGGATGATAATTAAACTTGTATTGTTGGACACAACTTTCTGGAATAAAACAAAATTCCCTGTGAGCATCTAATCCAGCTTTTTTTTTTTTTTTTGAGGGGAGGGATGTTTGTTTTTGTTTTGGGGTTTTTTTTAATGCTAAGGCACAGAAAAGGAAGACCATAAGCCCTTCTGCAGAATTCCAGCTATGAATGCTTCATGTATAGAAGGATGTGAGTTTAATCTTCTCTTTAATCACACAAGCTGAAAGCAAATGTGAAACTTGCAGCTCTGCCCTTTTTTATTTTTCCAGAGGCTGATTTTAATACCAAAGTAGTGGGATCTTGCAGAGTTCACTTCATATCTGTGTGAACTCAAATTAAAGCTGTGCTCAGAGATTCAAGTTTACTGACAATTCAGCATTTTTAAGTGAAGGAGAAGTGAATGTTATGGCTCATTCCTACTGAAGCCTTCTCCCCACTGCTCCACTCTGTGTAGGGTGAAGGCTACAGTGTACTGAAAAACCTACTGCACAGGGATGCCATGATACACTCTCAAGTCACTTCCCTGCTGAACAGAAGGGCCAGAGTCTCTCCACCCTCACAATAGTACAGAGTTAGGGCTCAGGACTCAAGGGTCCTGAAACACAAAGTTCAGGTCCCAGGATCTATTACATAAGCTTCTGAAAACAACAAGATCACATCACATTTAACTGTTTGTTCCACCCATTTTCACGTAAGCCAATTTGTTCTTCTTCTAATACCTTTCAAGATGTGAATCTGAATATTACAAGGATAACATTGTATAAATCTACTACCATTTTATATTCAAATAACATTTATTCATTTAAATACTTAATTTTGATGTACTTGTCCATTTTTGTTACTGTAATGAATTACCTGTGACAGGCTACATTTTTAAGAAAGATTTGGAGGGGGGTCATGATTCTGGAAGAGCAAGACTAAGAGTTTGAACATGGGAATGGCCTTTGTGTTCGCAGAGTCCTAAGGCCATGCAGGGCATCACATGCCAAAAGGCAGGGAGTGCTTTGTATCTGTGTACGTGGTATCTCTCCCTCTTCTTATGAAGTCACCAGGAATTAATCATGGTGGCCTACCCTAATGTTCTTATCTAATTCCAATCGTTTACCAAAGACACATCTAAACACCATAGACAAATTAACATTCCCTGCTTTTAACACCCCACAGTGGGGATTTAATTTCTACTAAAACTTTAAGGAATACTCAGATCACACACAAGCATGTTTGGGATACTGAACATTCATTCCATGGATGTGCTACATCTCATGACATTTGCTAAAGTCTTCCTTGACTATTGCCTTCACCACCTAGAGCATATTTACATTTTAAACTTCAAAATGATAAATAGTTCTGCAGGAATAGAACTGACTCAAAATAGCTGGTCTCAAAATTTTTGGTCTTAGTCTTTTACAAAAGTAAAAATTGTTGAGAATCTCAATAAGCTTTTGTTTAATTGAAATGCATATCAGAGTGCCCACAGGTAACCAACCCAGAGGGGAAGCAGCAGCCAGCCCTGCCCCATGCGCACTCCAGCAGCCATCAGAAGACACTGCCCACTGGTAGCCATCACAGGATGGGAAAAACAGCAGCTGGCCCTGCACCAGTGCACTCAGTGACCACCAGTGGATACCCGTAGCCAGCACTGGCCAAGAGAACACAGGAGAACCAAACAGTCATGCTCCAGAGAAATTGTGGCCAATGTGGGAAGTGCCTGGGACCCCACTACGTGCTTGTTTGGAAGAACCCAAGAAAATGTCAAGACAAAGAAGCAAAAGGCAGTCCCTGGACTCCAACCCAAGCAGAGCAAGTCCAGGAGATGAAAATATGGAAGCGATCAGGAGTCACACACATGAAGTTTCTGAAGTGATGGCAACTGAAGTAAAGAGAAAATTTCATGAGGCTATAAAAAAAAGTACATCAGAAATACTATCTCAGATAAAAGAAGAAATGAAAAACAATAAAAGAATTGCTAAGCATCACTAAAGAAGACATTGATTAAAAAAATAGAGGGGTATAGGAAAATGAAGGAAATCATTAATGAACAATAGAAGAGAGATTTAGCATTCATGAAACAGATTCAAAAAGATATTCAGGAAATTAAAAACTCCATTGAAAGTGGGAAAAACCGCTTGAAAGAAACTGAAGATAGACTTTCAGGCCTTGAAGACAGGTGTACACCTTGCAATCATGAAAGGAAAGATCTCTTAAAAATAACAAGGAACCAGGAAAAACCAATTCAATGACTGCAAGACAATGCAAAGCAAAATAATTTAAGAATAATAGGTGTCAGTGAAAGAGCAGGGGTCAACACAAATGACATAAAAAGACTATTTACAGAAGTAATATCAGAAAACTTCCCAAGCATGGGAAAAGCATGTGATATACAGTAAGTCAGGCATATAGAACTCCAACTAGCCATAACCAAAATAAATCTATACCCAGACATATAGTAATCAAGATACCAGAAATTCAACACAAGAGCAGAATATTAAAAGCTGTTAGAGAAAAGAAACAGATCACCTATAAAGGAAAACCCATCAGAATCACCACAGACTTCTCAACACAAATCATCAAGTCAAGAAAAACTTGCAGTGAAGCATTTCAAGTCCTGAAATAAAACAACTTTCAACCCAGATGGATGTACCCTGCAAAACTGTCTTCCAAAATTAATGGAGAAACAAGATATTTCCATGACAAAGAACAACCAAAGGAATTCATGAACACCAAACCAACCCTACAAAGAATACTGAAGGATATTCTAGAGGAGATAAAAAAGACCGTGGTTCCAGGAACAGCAGCAGAGGAGGATCACTGAGCAGGGCAGACAAGTGAATGGAGGGGAAAAGTAGGCAGCCAATGGCAGGAAAATAGCATGTCAGAGACAAGGCAGTGCATGTTGGCCATAACTACTAATGTAGATGGCCTCAATTCACCAATAAAAAGAAACACAGGCAGAGTAGATCAGGAGACAAGGTCTGTCTTATTTACTTTTCTCTTTTTGCTGAGACAGAATACCTGACACCCAAAATTAGGGAAGGAAAGGTTTATTTGTTACAGTTCTTGGAGGTTTCAGTCCATACTCAGCTGGCTGCAAGGCAAGGTGACATGGTGGGGCAGTCATTCGTGGCAGCCACCAAATAGCAAAGCATGAACCAGCAAGAGAGGAAAGACACACCTTCTTCCCACCCTCACACTGTATGTCAACTCCACATCTGGGCAGGTGCAGCACTCACATCACCAATTCCAGTGCTAGACAACAAACCAATCATGAATGCTAGACTCAAAAGCATCCATGCCATGATTACATGAGACTTGGCGGGGCCATAAGAACGTAACTATAACGAGATCCATCAATATGCTTTATTCAAGAAACATATTTAACTCAAAAGGAAATTCATAGATTAAAAGTCAAAGGAGAGAAAACAATACTCTATGTGACAGGGAATCAGAAAAAAAAAAGTAGGGGTAGCTTGCCCATCAACTGCAGAATGAGTAAGAAAGATACGGCATTTCTATACAATGGAAAGCTACTCAGCCATAAAGAAAAATAACCTCAAGGTTCTTGTAGATAAATAGATAAACCTTGAGATCAAGCTCATGGATGAAATGGTTCAGAGTCACATGGGTGAACATCGTGTTGTCTCCCTAGTATAAAAAACTAAAGGAGTTAGTGGGATCCCAAATGCACAATAGATGTTGTGAAGGTGAAAGGGGAGGAGATGTTTAGAGGGGGAAGGCAGTGCCATTGTCAATCAATATCATGTTTTGAAACTCTGTATTGTTTTCATTGTTCTGTTTAGGTTTTACTGTTTTGTTTCCTTTTTTGTTTGTTTGTTTTGTTTTGTTTTGTTTTTGTACCTGGGATTGAACTCACAACTTCACATCTACCAGGCAGGTGCTTAGGCCACTGAGCTAAATCCCTGACCCTACTCTGATTTTTTTTGTTTGATTTTATCATAGTTGATGGCATGGACAGCTATTACAAAAGTAACAAAATGTATTATAGTAGCCATTATTGATTTCCTATTATCTTGTTTCAAAGTCCTGTATTGCTTTACCTATTTTCTTCTGATTGATTTTATTCTATTTTGTTTTGTTTGATTTTATTATGTCTGATGGTATAAACAGCTACTTTGAAGATAACAAGATGCACTTTGGTAGTCACTGTTGTATTCCTATTGCCTTGTTTTGAAGTCCTGTATTGCTTACATTGTTTTGTTTTGATTGGTTTTATTCTGTTCTGTTTTGTTTGATTTTATTGTGCCTGACAGTATGGCAAGTTATTTTGAGGAGAGCAAGAGGCATCATGGTAGCCATTATAAGTTTTCTTTTATCTTGTTTTGAAGTCTTGTATCACATTCATTGTTTTGTTTTGATTGTCCCTATTCTGTTTTATTTCTTTTGTTTTATTCTCTTCAAAATAAAAGTTAAAAAAAACGCATATCAGCATTTACCATGTTAGAAATTAAAACAAATTTTAATGATTAATTTATTTAAATAACAATGAATACATTATCACAATGTATTTTATGAAAAGTTACTCTTTCCAAAATAAAAAAAATCTTTTGTGTCACGAGTAGCATTGTTTAACATTTTTTGTTAATCATTGTGAAGTCTGACTCAATAGAACACAGCAAGAGACTTATATGCTTTGGTTTTTAATCTGTTGCAATGTCATTTTAATTGAACTATGTGAAGAAAATCCAGACTTTCACACATTGTTGTTGAAACAGGAGGATTATTCAAATAGTCTTTTTAGATCATTGTAAAATTCTTCTTTGATATTTCGCCAAGACTCAACAAGTGATAGTTTTTTGATGATTTCTTACAAAGTGAAATCACTTAATAAATATTTAAATTTTCAAAATAACTCAATAAATTCTTCATAATCTGCTACATTAGCATTCATTGGTGTGTCTTACACTTTGAAAACAATCCTTTGTCCAAGCATAACTGTTTTAACATCATGTATTGGTCATTTGGAAAATACTGGTTCACTGACATGCACAGATCTTCCCAACAGTCACACATTTTATTACATTGTGCATTATTATCACACACCAAGAAACCCCATGGAAACTCCATTGTACTGTCCTGAGAATGTAAATAAGAAGAGCATCTTAGCATTCTCAAAAAGAAGCTTGGGTTAGTGGACCCCCCAAATAGAGTCTCACAGTTCTCAGGGTTCCCAGAATATATTTTGAAAACCAAACTTGGAGCAAAAACTTGTAATCTTTCAGCTTCAAAGTTCAGCAGATGTGTTCACAAAGTAAACAATATGAAACATGTAATTCAGGAACTTCATAATTTCAGCTACTTAAATTTGTTGGGGAGAGCTGGGCATGGTGGCACACACCTTTAATTCCAGCACTTGAGAGGCTGAGGTAGGTGGAGCATTGTGAGTTCAAGGCCAGCTTGGGCTACACCATGAGTGCAAGGTTGGCCTGAGCTACATAGTGCAACCCTGTCGCAAAAAAAACTAGGGCCGGGAGTTTGGCTAAGTGGCTTAAGTGCCTGCCTGGCAGGTGCAAGGTTGTGAGTCGATCCCCGGTGCCACAAAAAAAAAAAATTGTTGGAGAGGAGATTTTTTTTCCATTTTTAACAGGTGCTTTCACTGATGTCATTTCAGCATTGTACATCAGACAAGAAAATGAAATTGACCCACTTCAGCAGCCAAGGTTAACCCAGATCACACAATTAGAAGCAGTTGGGTCAAAGTCTGAAAAATTTAACATTGTCACAACAAAAATATGTCTATCTTCCAAAACCTAGATGGAGTCCATTTAACTTTGCACAATACTCAAAAATCTGTGTTTGGTATAAGGAATAATTTAAATATCTGCTTAGGACCAACATGACATGGTACAGAGCAGGCAATAATTAATATTAATTAATTAACATAAAAAATAAGTTGAGAGTCTGTCCTAGGCCTACATGACGTGTGATGAGATCTCTGATATAACTTAAGGACAGATTAATCTTTAAACCAATGGCCAGAGCTGAGACTAGCAAAGAGTCTGTGAAGTTCTGGCACATCAAAGCAAAATAACATGACAGCTGAGGACTTGACTTGTGCAAATTCTAGTCAGACTCAGTAGTCACAATTACTAGACAATCAGGTTACCAGTTAATCTGATTTGTTCCTGTGTGCTTCTCCAAAAGTGCATTGCTCCTCAGTCCTTGAACCTTGACCGTGTCAGCAGTCCACTCCCACTGCTTCCTGAAGAACCCAGCACCCCCCAGTAATGCTGTGCACCTAGTAAATGTCAAGGACACTGGTGCTTCATTGTTCCAGTCTGTCATTGGGCTTTGACGATCCTGGTGCCCCTTGTAACTAAAATATATGTTTCATGTTCTCTTCTGTTATTGTACCTTTGAGCAGAAGATCAGTGGTTCTAGGCCAGGGCCCCAATAGATATCTTATAAGATCAGTCTACTAAAAAAGGATTTTCTACTGCTGTAATGCAAACATTCTCTTCCATTCTCTCTTTTTAAATTGTAGTTTATGATTATAAAATTTAATAGCTATGCATAACAAGAGGACCATTTAGTCTAATCAGCTCATTTTATAAATTGTTAAAGTGAAAATCAGAAAAGAAAACTAGATAACCACTCTGAAGCCACGTTTAACAAAATACAGGTCACATGGCATCCTGCCCAGTATCTTCAGCATGAACTAAGAAAGTTCTCAAAAGAAAATACTTCATTCTGTTTGTATTGCCCACATAACCCAGTCCCAACTGGAAAAGTACAAAATGTATTCATTAATTCAGAAAAATTTTACGCTTTTTTCACCTAAAAATGAGTGGAAATTTCTTAAGCTATATTTTTATAAGTCATTCATGAGTCATGGGTCACATTTTATTAGTATGGGACAAAGAAATACTGAAATAATTTAGTGAAATGATCATCCATTATAAAGCTCACCATAATTAGGAAAGTATTATCTATTTTATCTGCCTTGGTGATATTCTTTCAAGTGTAATAAACTAAGGTTCAGGGTTTTTAAAGCCAATAATAAAAATGATACTTACAAAAATGAATAAGGATAGGTAGAATGCCATTAATTAAGCAATAATCCCTTTGAAATCAGTCATTACCAGCAGTTTTTTGCTATGGACCATTAGCACTCTAACTATCAAGTCATTAATAGTGGCAATAACCAATTCTGAGGGGATTATTACTGGAATAAACTATATATAATTTTTTTGCTTTATGTTAATCTTTGGATAATAAGTATGGATAGAAATAACTGAGAATATTATTGGTTCATTTTTTGAAGTGTACATACTTATCTTTATCTGTCTGTTTCTATAGATTCAACCCAACATATCTTCAATATTGGAGGATGGTGCTCTCAACACCACCAGTACGTAAAAGGTCTTGCTCTCATCTTCCCACGAACTATCTATAGACCTGGGGGTGGTCCATAACTCTTTACTGATTTAAAGTCAAGCATTATTGCATATCTCATCTTTTAAAGTCCAAACCTATTGATGTCAACTTGTGTTCAATGTCCTGTAGGCTCCTTTTCTGAATTTTTTCTGGCATTCTAGAAATACTGTCTTCAGTAATACATTAGTGTATAGAATCTTTGCAGCTTTCTTTGTGCAAAAGATCATAACTAACACAGAAGCAGAACCAGTTCAAGTGGGTTGGAGGATAGCTCAAAGAGTTCCTAATGATTTGGTTCATTCTACTAACCTAATAGTAATCACCTTGACCCTTGCTCCCTGTGGGGGGTGGCTGAAGCTTCAGATTGATCACACATGTGGGGTTAAAGCAAGACCAGCCCCAAGAACATGGAGCACCCAAGGTGAACCACATGAACAAGCTATTCCAGCTCTGAGAACACAAGGTGCCCAAGGTGAGCTAAGAAAACAAGTTGCTAGGCAGAGGGATTTCAATTGACAATAGCCTTCATAGTATATAAATAAGTGCACTGCAGTCATTGGGTGGTCCTTTTTCTCCCACCAGGAAAGAAGTCTCCACCTAACTTCAGCTTTCTGCATTCTGATTCTTGTCTCCATTTCTTCATCCTCCGCCATCCTTCCCCAGAGAAATTTGACAGCTGCACTGGACACGGCAGCTCCCTCCCATTTCCCCAGCTACCAAAGCTCCAGTAATAGTTTCACCACCATGTTCACTGCAACTCATTCTTACTTTTCTTTATATTGGCAAAGAGGACACCTCCCCAATAAATTTGGTTAAGAATGCAGCTTGACTCTTAAATAATTTTACAAATTGTGGTACAACATTGAGTAAACACAGACTCCCTGCTAAAAGAGTGAACCAAATAAGGAAAGTTATGTAATGTATGAAAATATCCTGGAGAAAAAAACAAAGAGAGTCAGGACTGGAGTGGGATTGATACACAATAGAGTGCTACTCTGCCATAAATGAGATAAACTTGAGGCATTCATAGGAAAATGAATGCACTGTAAGAACATAACATTAAAGCAAAATAAGACAGATACACAAGCTTAAATATCACATCGTTTCTCTTATATGAAGAAAAAAATAGAGGGGAGAGAGAGAACAAAATAGAAGATGGATAAATAGGAAGTAAGGAGAAATTTAAATAATTCCCTAAATTACCTATTCCATTGTTTAAAAATATTTTAGTATGTATACTATTATGTTTCATTTATACTACTAGTTTTCTCTTAGTTCACTGAAAAGAAAGTTTTGTGCTATTATCTGTTTCTTGTTTGTAGAGAGGGTCTTGTTAGCCTATCACTTGTTCTCTGAGTAACTCTTTGATCATTGTTTTAAGATTATAATGCACAATATGTATTAATTATTGTTATGCTCTAATTACTTTGTTATGAAATTTAGTTTTAACTTTTCATTGAAGTAGGAATAGTGCTTTTTTACATTTTTATTAACATAAAAGAGAACAACCCTTCAAAAGTATTACAAAATCTTCTTTGCTCAGAAGTAGTACTAAGTCATAAGAATATTTTATTAAGTATATGCTTACCATTGTCTTCAATATTCAAGATGCTGCCTCTAGGAAATTGATAAAATAGAAAACAATCCAAGATGAAGAAAAACTGGCAATTTAAAGTCACAATAAATGAAAAATAAATTAAACATTAGATAAAATGAACAAATGAATTAGAATATAAACTTGAAATTTCTCAGATAAAAGGATAAATATAAAAATAAATTTCTTAGGTAAAATTATATAAAAGCTGGAATTTACATCCAAAACTAAATTTTGTAAGTTGTATTTTTAAAAACCTAGGAAATATTTGCCAAAATACAACCTTAATTTTAAATAAATCAGGAAACAATTACAAAATACTTTAGGTAAGAAATCTACATAGACAATAAATGTTCACAAAAGTGACAAACATGTAAAGCAATAATTATACTATCAGCAATTATCTTAGCTACTTTCCTCATTGCTGAAACAAGATACCTGACACCCAAGGGTGAATAAGAAAAGGTTTATTTTGGCTCACAGCTTAGAGAGCTTTCAATCCATAATTGGCTGGCTGAAAGGCAGGGTGGCATGGCAGAGGTCATGGAGGAGTAGAAACAGTTCATGGCATAGAAGGTGGAAGCCAGGAGGCAACAAAAGCATCAAGAGATGGCAGCAAGCCTCTTCCTAACCAGGCTACCTGCCCTTGGGCGAGCAGCACTCACACCCAGGGAGGGCCATTCCATTATCCACACCCGGAACTATGTCAAACCAATCAGCGGACTGATTTAGTAATCACACACCCTTAATCCTGACATCACACACTTCATCCCAGCATCACACACTCTAGATCCAGCCACCTTTGAAAAACCCCACCTATGACCACATGAGGCTTTGGGGGACATCTAGACACAAACCATAATGGTCATCAAAGATATACGAACTAAATTAAAACAACTACTTTCCCCGTCAAATTGGGAAAAATTAAAAAGACTATACTGTTATTAGCAAAAAAGAGATTCAAGAATTCTTGTGCCTTACTGAAGGACATGAGAGAAGCCGAACCACTGCACTTTTGCTGGAAAAGCAATTTAGCAATTTGAGAACACAACAATATACTACAAGAATCTAAAATCTCTATGTCTGTAACCTGACGGGTCTGATACTGCTTTCTGGGAGAGGTGAAGTCTATATTCTCTGCCCTTGAACCTGAGCTGGGGGTTGGAACCCATTGACTAATAATGTATGGAAGAAGTGATGCTTTGTAACTTGCAAAGCTAAATGATAGACAGGATACAATTTCCACCTGGTTCTCTGTCACTTGTGATACACCCTCTTGGAACTTCGCCACCATGAGGAAAGGGAGTCAATCAGCCATGTGGAAAGTCACGCTCCAGCTGCAAGCTCAGCTGTATTCATCTCTGCCAGTCAATTTTCAGCCTCAACTGCCAGTCATCTGTGAATGCCAAGCATACAAGAGAAGAGCTTTCTCCAGTGAGATCTCTCCCACTTTCAGACTCACCTGCAAAACGTTTTCTTCCCATCTCTACAATTTTAAGCAATAGTGGTTTAAAGTCCTCATCTGCCAACAAGGAATGCTTCCAGCAGATATATAATCAGTTCACTGAACTGGAAGTTAACACTACTGAACACCTGAACCAACAGGCATGCAGGAAGTATAAAAGATCTTTCATTAAACATAGAGCAAAGTTTCTAATATAGAGGTATTATATCAGTTTGTTACAGACTTTTTTCTTACTAATACAAAAGTAATGGTACCTTAGATTTAATAAAACCAGATAACTGATGTGCAATTATGTCCATTTTTTAAAATTACATGGATAAACTCATCTTTTTAGTGTGGTAATACATATGTAAGATAACATTTACCATTTTATCTATTTTCAAGCAAGAAATTCAGTGGCATTCACATTGTTGGACAAACATTACCACCATCCATCTCTGATGTCTTCATCATCCCAGTCTGAAACTCTGTACCTATTAAATAATACCTCCCCACTCCCTTTGGTAATCACCATTATGCTTTCTATCTCTGTGCATTTCTATCTCATATGCACCTCCTACATGTGGAATCACACAGTCCTGGTTCCTTTCACTTAGTGTAATATTTTCAAGTTTCATCCATAGGGCAACATGTTTCTAGTTTTACTTCCTTCATAAGACTGGATAAATTTAAGACAGAATATATACAGTGACATTGTGTGTAGATACCATGTTGTATTTACACATTCATCCATCCACAGACATTTGGGTTGTTTCCAAATTTTGGTTACAGTAAATAATGCTGAAAACACTAGTATACAAATATCTGTTTGAATCTCTGCTTTCCATTCTTTTGGGTACATACTTTAAAATGGGGTTTCTGGAGCAAATTGTAATGCTATGATTAATTTTTTTGAGGAACCTCCATTCTATTCTATACACTTCTTTTATGGTTATTTCTATTCGACTTCTCTAATAACATTAAATGTCAAAATTTCAACATAACTTCAAACTACTTATTGTTTAAAATCTTTCCTTGGTTATCCCATTAAAATTCCCCATAAAAATTAATGTAAGTTAGAATACAAAATTTTTAATATCATAAGGACCTAAGTGTTACCAATTTGTTCCACATTGAGTAATCATTCAACAGCAGGACACAGTCAAACAAAACAATATAAATCTATTATCAATTTTATAAATCATAAATTTTAAGAAAAGTGATCTCTAAATGAGATAGATAAGATCATGTCCTTAATTTTTTCCAATTATTTCATGTACCTGTGGATGAATATTCTACTCAATCAATCAATTGACCAATAGAGGATAAATAAAATTGCTGAGAAATTTAATTTCCAGCCATTGCATGTAGAGAGGGCATCCTCCAGTACTCTTTACAAGTGGCACTGTGGAGCCTATCAAATTCTCAGTAGAGACCCAGCCCTCATACACATATTTACTGCATTCATTAGTCCCACAGGTGCCTCAGCCCCTCCGCATGGACCAAGCATCAGTATCACCCTGTATGCCCATTGTAGCAGCTGCAGCCCAGGTCTAGTCCCCAGCCCCACACACAGTCTCTGACTTTTATAAAAATGCTCAAAAGATCTGTGTGCATAAGTGCAAAGAAGTGCAAATGGTTACAGCTCCACAGGACAAATTTTGACTAGTGAAATGCAGGACATGTTTAGTGGCCCAAGCACAAATTCCTGCCTTTCCTCTTCCCAACAGACTGAGAACAATGCATTTGTAAGGCTGTCCAGACATACAGTAATTCCCCTATAACTAAACAGCCAACCAGGTTTCTTACAAGACAGTGGCCAAGGTAATAATTCACCGTCTTGTACTTTGCTTTTCATCCTTCATGACTCCGCTTCTTTTTGTCTCTCACCTATCAATAATCTAAAAATCATCAATTCTCGCATGCAAATAAATTAGTACCTGAACTTTATTATAGGATTTGCTTCCTTGAGAACTCAGACTAAGCAATTCATATAAATAAGTAGATGAGAATGAAATGAGTTCTCTTATAACAACTCAGAATCAAACTCCTATGTGATGTTACCTGAAAATTACATTATGGAAAATCACACAAAATTGTCTGTAATGATTACTGGCATGCCTTTGAAATGGGCTTTCCTTCAATGCTTTTGAGGGCAAAGAATTAGATATCAACTTACCAAATGTTGTGCTGTTCACCATTAAAGTATTTGCTTTCCTTATACCTATACCAGCATTTCAAATTGCTCCTTTGTTTGTTGACCTAAAAGTTTACACACCCAAGGGAAATGCACAAAGCAATACATCATACCAAGGTTTGAGCAGGTAAGAAACTTAACTTTCTTTAGTAACCTGAGAAAATAAAAGCCAATAGCTTGAGCAATGTGAGTTTTCAAATAAATTTCTAGTCACTGGCTAACCACCTGTTTCTTCCTATCCCCTTCACCTCCTCCTTGTGTATCTGCTAGATTCATGATGTCCACAACCTGAATCCAGTTTACCACTGTCCTTTATGCTGCTGGCCTCATGGAGTAGCTGAATGTGAAGTTCTCCCCTATATTTTGTGGGCTAATTCCCTGCTTCCCTTCAATCTCACGAGGCAATCTTCAATCTCATGAGGTATCGTGCAACATGTTTCCAGTACTGAGAAGTTATGGGCAGTCAGAGGAAATGCAAAGCCTAAAAACCTTAAATCTTGAGAGAACAAGGGGCCTCATCAAGAGGTGATCCCTGCCTGGAAACCAGTGCCATGTGCCGGCTGCTACCAAGTGGGGACAGCCACACTCAAGCCTGTCTTTGTGAGTCTGCGCCATTTGTGGACTGTGGGGAGAGGAGGGGACCAGGGGCCTCACCAGGAGGTGATCCCAGTCAGGAAACCATATCATTTTCATTTTTTGTTGGGTTGGGTTTTATTCTCTTTTGTTTTGTTTGATTTTGTTAAATCTGATGACATGAGCAGCTATTTGAAAGATAACGACATATTATGGTAGCCATTTTGAATTTATTAGTGACTTGTTTCAAAGTCCTTTATTGCAGTCACTGTTTTGGTTTTATTGTTTCTATTCTATTCTGTTCTGTTCGATTTTTACTATGTCCGAAAGTATCTGCAGCTATTTTGAAGACAACAAAAGGCACAATGGTAACTATTGTTGGTTTCTTAAGGTTTTGACATCCTGTATCACTTGTATTTTATTGGTTTTATTGTTTTATTTTCCTTGGTTTTGTCCTCTTTAAAATAAAATTTTTAGAATCTTAAATCTTCACTGTCATCCCAATTCAAAGAAAATGCAAAATAAAACAAGTAACAAGCCATAATGTTCCTCGGATGCCATACTGGACACACTTGTTACCTCCTCTCTTTAGTCTGCAATCAATCCATTCTTCTTGTCCAATGCAGCTATAATTCTGCCCTAGAAAATTCAATCTTGTACTCAGATAGGGCTTTAATATCTGTAACTCCTCGTATAAGGACATTCCAACACAAAAGTACCTACCCCTACACCTAACATAATTAACCAAGAATGACACCAGGAAAGATCAGCTAAACAGTCAAACTAGGATTTGTCACCCTAAGTCTAATGCCATTCAAGATCTTTCCTCCAGTGAGCTATGCTCCTTTTGTCTTGTGATAGGTAAGTACTGGGCTAAGAACACACATAAACACACTCAATTTCTAGCTTTTTGTTTTATTTTATTTTTATTTTTCCCAGTACTAGGGATCAAACTCACAATCTTGTGCTTGCCAGGCAGGTACTTACACACCTGAGCTAAATCCCCAGCTCCCCACACTCGATTTCTAAAGAAAAGATTATTTTCAGAGATGGTACAGTCTAAATTCATACTAAAATAGTGAATCAAGATAAGGATCTGCTGTACAGAATTAAAAACTTAAAGAACTATATTCAACAATGGAGAGTTGTATTTCTTTAACACAATAAGGCAATCTTCAGGACACAGTCATGAGTTGGTATGGTTAAAATCTGAGCTCTCTCTAACTCACCACCTCATTTCCTAAGCTCTGACCTTCCTCTTCCTGTTCACAAGACAGTTGTTTGAGTTTAAAACTTCGTATCTAAGACCCTAGACAAAGGCTTTCCCTTTGAAAGGAGACCTCTGGAAATTTCACATTACATTTATTTTTACATGTCATTGAGCCAAAAATTTTCAATTTCCCTGCCCATAAAAGAAGCCATGTTTTACCTTATTATAACAATTATTATATCAATACTTCAGGCTCCTCATAAAAAATAGGATGCATCACAATTTCTTACTGAAGTCAGAACAGGTCTCTCGTTAAGTTTCTCCCCAAGTCTGAGAGAAGGACTGATTTTTTTAAATCCAAGTTTAATTCTTAATCTTGCGTATTCTTCTCTTATTAATCTTTATACTCTAAATAAAAGCACTATAAAAATTCATTGTACTCTTGTTTTAAAAAAATCATAGTAGAGGGAAGGTGAGAGGTGGACAAATTCATTTTAGGTTTATTTACATCTTACTGTCTTCTTATTTTTATTTATCTTGAACAATATATCTAATGAGCAGCAGTTTCTTTTTTCTTTTTTATACTACACAGGGTGCACTTCCAAGGCTAACAGCACAAAAGTAAATTTGAAATAGTTTATTGGGAAAATTGTAGACTGTTATACATGGGAGTGAATGAAAAGAGAATTTTCAGTGATGCAAAGGTTAAACATAAAGTCAATGACTTTTTCACAATGGGAGATGTTTTCAGCTAACCACCATACTGGAAACTGTCTGCTTCTTCCAGGAGCAAAAATTATCCATATGATACATCACAGAAAATAAGATAAGGAATTCTTTTAAGTCTGGGAAATCTACATGAAGCATTTTTCAAAAAGTTCACTGAAGCAAATTTTCAGTATCTCAGTGCAACATAGATCTAGTCCAATGAAACTATAAATATTGATAAGCTTTAATGATTAAAATGTGAATTTTCAA
Organism: Dasyprocta punctata; assembly: GCA_004363535.1. Lineage (NCBI taxonomy): Eukaryota > Metazoa > Chordata > Mammalia > Rodentia > Dasyproctidae > Dasyprocta > Dasyprocta punctata. The sequence goes on along the minus strand of RJWM01004048.1, from coordinate 68,554 downwards.
CAAATAAACTTAGTCTGGGACTGTGTTCACTGCTATGCAAGAATGAGTAAACTCTGGAAAGAACGGTGGTAAATGACAAGTGGTTGACAACCTCTTGGAAAAGAAAACTCAGGAAAAATTGGAGCACAGATATTTCTCTTCAGCAGATATAGTATATTTAATTATTTAATAAAAATTAAACTTAAAATAATGTATCACATTGTACATTGTTTTACTTTGTTATGTGTGAATGAATTTATAAGACATTATTTAAAATACTACATGTATCCCATAGTTCTCTAGGTCACACAAGTCTGGGAGTACAAACTGATCCACTTAAGCAGCATAATGCTAAAGACAACAGCCTGTAGACAAGCAAGCTATGTGACCAAAACAAAACAACAACAAGAAAACCACTAGGGAGTCCAGAAACAATACCCAAATATACATACACACACACACGCACACACACACACACACACACACACACACACACAGAGGCATGCATGCATGCATGCACTCATATATATATATATATATATATATTCATATATTCATTTCTTTATAACAAAGGTTATCCCACAGTACTATGGAGAACAGATGGCCTTGACAATAAATGCTACTGGGCCAATTGAGTATTCATACAGGAAAAAACATACCTTTACTTTCAGTCTTACACCATATATCCAATCAAGTCCAGAGCAAGAATGGATCAAATGTGAAACATAAGAAGACACCTTCATCATACTGGAGTGGGTAAAGACTTTAGAAGAAGAATACAAAAAGTGTTAGGCATAAAAGAAAATAATCAACAAACTGAAAATAATTAATAAAGTTTTTAAAATTCTGTTATTCACTTATGGTGTTATCAGACACCATAAGAAAATGAAGGGTAATCCAAAGAAAGAACGAACATATTCACAATCCATATCCAAAAAATGGTTCATATCCTCAATATATAAACAACTCTTACATAGAGATAATAAAAAAATACAATAGAAAAATGAAATAGGGAATTTAGCAGACTCTTTATGAAACAGGATGAAAAAACCAATAAAAATATGCAAATATACAAGAAAAAGTAAATTAGAATCAACTGTAGCATGATACACTTTGCTCCATGTCCACTATAATGGCTAAAATTAAAGGATGGAAGATACCAATTGCTGACAATATAAAGCACTGCTGGGGGGAAAAAAACTGGTTCAACCATTTTGCAAAACTGATTGATGGCATCTACTAAAGACAAACAGAAGTCTGCTTTATTACAAAGCAATTCTACTCTAAGGTAAATAAACACCCACAGAAACATACACACGTACCATGATACTCATAGTATTAATCCCATCAATACCCAATCTGAAAAACTACCTAAACACTCACCAATAGTATAATAAACAAACAGAGTATATTCAAACAACTAAATCCCATACAGCAATAGGAATGTGCCCACTACAACACAGACGTAGTTGCAACATGCAACCGCATAAATGAACCTCACAAACACAGCATTGAGCAAAGAAGCTAGACATAAAAGAAAATAACTATAGATTTCCACTCATGTTACATAAAAAGCAGGCAAAACCACTCTAGGTGAGTGGTTAAAAGTAAGGATAAGTTTGCCCTTGTCAGGGATAGACACCAAAAGGGCATCAGAGGCTCTTGGGACACCCAGTGATCCATTTCTTCACTGGAGTACTGGTCACGCTGAGATGTTCAGGTTGTAAAGTTCATCAATTTATGCATTTAAATAGACACTTTTACATGTGAATATTAGTAATAAAAAATTTTAAGAACACATTATGAGCTTGACAAGAATTCATACTTGCTAGCCATATGATTTTGAGCAAATGAATTACTCTTAGAATTTGACACAAGTAAAATGAGAATAAAAACTTTCTATTTCACAGATCTATAGACAAGATTAAAATCCTAACACTATGTAATAAATGGAGCCCCCAAATTTAGCTAAGTATAAATATAAATCATACTGAAAAGGTGATCATGTGACAAGGTTGGGAGTTCCAGGAGTCCAGCTAAGCCATTCAAATCTATCTCAACCTTGGGTTTACTTTGTCATTACTTATGGCAAATGTCTGTTCTGATTTAAATATTAACACAGGTCATTAATACAGGGTTGCATGGCTAGCCAGTATTTCTAAAATAAAGGGTAAACTGGTACTCATTTTGCCATATAAGGAAAGACTGAGCTGGAGGGTTTCTATCTTTCGGCTTCCTGAGCCAGGATTGTCTCCTGACTTACCAGTTCTCTCCTAATTTCCCTTCTCTCTTTGAACACAACAGGAAATTTACCAACCTGTGTTTGAGGTCATTGGTAAGGAAAAAAACATCAACTCCCTGAGCCTGCACTTTGAAGAATGAGAGGTTATTAAACATGTATATCACTTGAATGAATAAAATAGTCAATAAAGTATTGGCTATTCCCTCCTCCAGTTCATTGCTGAATCACCCTCTTCGCAAGCCCACCAACCTTCTTCAAGACTCTTCCCAGCCATTTCCTGTGGCTCTCAGAGGTTATCTGGCATTCACTGCCATGCAATGGGTCTCATCATCCTCTGAGACACAGGGTTAATAAATGCAGGGGTGCTGCATGCCACAGCAGCACTCACACACCAATGGAAAATAGCAACTCTATTTTAAAATCATAAGAAACAGTTTATTCAGCATCAAATATGTGTGACGATACCCCAGGAACACAGATTCAAGTTACCATGAACTTTTATAGCCATGGAAAAAAGATCATAAATCAATACAGTTACCAAATACCTATGTAGGGGAATGAGGTAGACAGGCTACAGCAGAGAAGAGCAATCTTTTCCATGAGATTCAGATGTTATCCTATTGCCTTTTTAGCTGTAGGGTTAGTAGAGGCCAGAAGTCTACTAAGTTTAGTGATACATTCTGAGAGTTTTGCCTAACAGCTATAAGGATGATATGTCAGGTATGGAGGACAGATACAGAGGCTGAAAATAAATGGCTATTAAAAAGATTAAGACAACCCAAGATAATCTTGGCTCCCTCCATCATCATGATGTTCTAGTCAGTAAAGGGCAGAGGCTGCAAGATATTGCATTTAGAAGAAACTTCTCCAGAGAACTTCAGCTCCATGAACTCTATGGAATCAGAAAAATACAACAATTAGGTCAGGTCCTGTGCCAAAAAAGAGAAGAAGGAAGAGGAGGAGGAGGAAGAGGAGGAGGAGGAGGAGGCCTTTCTTCCCTTTTAAGGATTCAGAAAGGAAACAAAAGAGCCCTGCTCTTCATAACAGTGCCTTACAGAGTTTCTAGAATAAACGCTATTCCAAATCTTGGGAGCATCTGAAGATCATTGCTTCTTTTTAATGTGCAGAGTCACTGGGTAGTAAAAGAAACCCTGAGAACCAGAACATCACAGAGTACAGAAGTCAGCCCTTCCTTCAGCCCACACCTTGTTTTAGGGCTCGGCCTGATCATTCGTTTCCCGAAGATGATCTCCATCCTGTGGCAAATACACTCCTGGATCACATTCTGATCTACATGACTCATTCAGATATGGCCAGTTCTCAAGAAAAATCACACTGGTACTCAAACAGCAACTCCCCTCAAAACATTTCACTACATACTCATTGGCTTTGTAAACTCAGAGCTGAAGAACATTCCATGCAGCTCTAAGATGGATGTGGGTACCAGGTGGAGGCATGGAAGAAAGGAATGAGAATTCTTGGACCCTGAACAGGTGGCACTATTCAGCAATCTTCTGGCAATGGGTTTCCACCTCTCTTCCTAGAAACCATGCCTTCCTGATGCAGATTTCATGCGACACCACCCCTTTTCTTCTGCTCAAGAAGATTCATCAGAGTGTAAGAGAAAGCAAATGCCAGTTAATCACACATGCAAACTTGACCATGCTCTCATCTACTAATGTAGGAAAGCTTCCACAAGCATTTGTTCCTACTCACTGTACACCAGTCCTTTTGACCACTGAGTATCTCACACCTCCACACTTCTGTAACAGTGAGAACCACAACTCCAGTGAAACCCCATTCCTCAACGGTTAATGGCTTACCAAGGACAAAAGTCCAAATCAAGCTAACTTGGAAAGAAAAAAGACTTGGTTGAAAGTAGGTTTGGGAATATCTGGCATACAGGAAAGGTGTAATAAATCTGAGCCTCAGAAAAGCTGCCTGGCCTCTCCTTGTCTCTGTCTTTCTTGTTAGCTTCCATCTCTCCTAGGGTCTGGCTTCCTGCACATGGCAGAGAACGTTGCCATCCTGAACTCCTGGGGCTCTCCACTCAGATTCCACATGAAAATCCACAGAAATTCAATGGTTGGCAGCACTACTGTCCATTGCCTTCCCCCAGAATTACTCAATAGGTGTTTAAGAGCCTGGGTTCCAGGAAACAACCAGTCTTGCAAACTGGACAAATCCAAAGGAGGGGACATTGCTGATATCTGTTGCAAAGACAGATTTCTTTCTGGATATGACATGGTATCTATTCTGAGGATGACATTTACTGAATGCAGGGGGTAAAGCCAGCAGAATAAGACACAAAAGAAGCCAAAATCAAAACCGAAGGAGAGACAAAAATAAGTGGTTTTCTCAGTTAAAAAGAGCTGGACGTTAGGTTTAAATCAGAATAGGATTGAATATCACAGCAGTCTGAAAGTGAGTGAAAGGAAGTTGTTTGTGACCATCTGATGGCTCACCATGATAAAGTACTGATCCCCATCTTTAATAATAACTAATAATAAGCACACTGCATGACTCTGCTCTCTAATATTATGGGTAAAATTGTGCAGGCCAAATCAAACACAATTACTGCTTAAAGGGGAATGGTTGAAAACCCACAGCTCCTACACATTAAAAAGATTCAGTGGGTGAAAGACCTAAAGAAGAAAGATGTAATAATGTTTTTTATGATTATTACTTCCATTGTTATTATTTTGGTTTGGGTTATTATAATTGTTATTATGATAATTACTTTTTTATTGATACTTCCCCTTCCGTTTATCTTGAGATGGAAACAATAACTGCCCAGCTCTCCTTATAAAAGTGCCAAGGGAGTAGTTGGAAGTAATGATGAAAAAGTCTTTTTCTTTTATATTAGCCCAGCTATAAAAGGAGTGGTTACATTTTCTATAAAGGTAGCCTGTGTCGCATAAAATAAGGGCATATATTTTTTCCAAAGCTGTTCCCTCCAATCTGAAAATAACTTTTTCTTCTTCCTTATGAAACAGCATATTTGAGTGATTATTAATCAAACCCTCTAAAGTTCCCTTTCTCTTAGAATTGATAAAGAGGGCTTGGCTCAGGTTTCTACGCCCGAGTATCATTTTTCGCCCACGTTTCAGTGCTCTGTTAACTTCACTGATTAAAGAGCTCACACAGCTAGATCTTTGGAGGTGGGTGTTTTTCTGGAGGGAGAAGAACCAAAATTAATTGATCTTTTGTCTCTGAATAATGCTATTTGATGGAAATTTAATAGAAACTGGTAGATTTCAATATTACCAGAAAGCCATGGAGAACTTGACGTTTCAATTTGTTTCTGAATCATTCACACAACCAAAGAGCCAGGAATATATGTACATTAATAAGCTTTCTGACTGCACTGAGGAGGAGAACGGGAGAGAGAACTACCCAGCTCACTCTTCCATAGGAAACACAGCAGGAAATAAGCTTGAGCTGTACAGAGAGATTTCTTTTCAGTCACCTTTACTAGCTGGAGAAAAATAAGTATTACTCTGAGAGATTATTCCATGGAAAACCCAAGTTTAAAATGATACAGACTTGCAACACATTAGAGGACTTAGTGACATTCCCTGATGGCTTCCCCTCCCCAGTCGTGGAGGGAGCCATGGAGGGAGTATGTCACCTGCTCTGGGCCAGGACAGCGGAGGTGGCATAAGCTTAGGGCCTCATCTGCAGCCCCTCAACCGTATCCCCATTAATCACACCAATGGGCAGCAGCCCTGTCCCCTCCTCAGTTCTCAAGGTCCCTCCAATTGCAGCCACGCAAGTCATCCTCTCTTCAAGACACTAGTGGCGGAATGTGCCACCTTTACAGCATTTGTGCTCTAGAAGGAGAGAATCATGTTCAATTATCAAGAATGTCACAGTAGTGGATCTTCCTGCATCACATCCACCTGCTGTCTGACAAGTCCCACAGCACAGGACACTGTCGCCCACAAGCCTGGGTGCCACAGAGTGTCCTGTTTAGGAAAATTTAGTTTCTCATCTGAATAAAGACATAGATTTTTCTTAATATACATCTGACTCAGTGCACACAGATGAGCTCTCCTTATGTAACCGTGTTAATTCACTTTTTAAGAAAGGTAAAGTTTACAATTATTTTTAGAATAAGAGATAAGTAATTAAGAAAAGATTTGATTTATTTTTTAAAATTAATGTGCACATAACTTTCAAAGGGAAACATTCTTGCATAAAGAGAGGTTTTGCAAATATACATACAAACATCTACACTTAGAAAAAGATAAAATCTGGACAATGATATCACATCTTTTTAAGATGCCACCATCATGTGACCTAATAAGCCATCTCTGGCCTTCTAAGGTCTTTGTGTCTGGGACATCACGCATCACTGGTTCCACCTGTGGCTGTCCACCTACACTCATCTACAAATTCATTTATCCTGCAAACTGCACAGCCGAGTCAACTTGACTCTTTCATTTTCTCTCATTCTGATTTTCTTGTTTGAAGTAGTATTAGTCAGGAATATTAGGTTTAAAAATGCCCCCCTCGAGATGTCTGCACCTTAATCTACTTCTCCAGTGGGAAGACAAGGGCTCTCAAGATGGATTGTGTATCTTGGGTTACCCAGGCAGGCCCAGTGATGTAATCACAAGGGCCCTTACTAGATGAGGGCAGAGAAAGATATTTCCACTGAAGAGGAGGAGAGGATGGGATGACAGCAGCAGAGGCTGAAGTGATGGGCTGACAGATCAAAGAAAAGGCCACCAAACAAGGAACACAAATGACCCCCAGACACTGAAGAGGGCTTGAAACAGATTCTTTCCTCAGAATTTCCAGAAAGAGCTCTCCCTGCCAACATGTAGAACAGTGAAATGTTTTCAGACTTCTTCTCTCCAAAACTATGAGAAAATAAATTTCTGTTTTTAAAGCATCATAGTTTAGTAATTTGTTTCAGTGGCAAAAGTAAATGATTATGCCATGTCTTGACTATTTTATTATCCTTTAAACGAAGACCCTTAAAATTAAAAGACTTTCTAACATCGTTTGTTTGGGAAGCTATTTATTTAGGAAGCTTATAAATAACACTGGTGCTCAAGATGAAAATGAAGGAGCCCACCTCATAGTCGTGTGGATAACTGCTCAAAAATTATTTACTATCTACTATGTGCAAGGCAATATGAGAGCCAGTGGCATAAGTCACATTGCCTCTGATGTTGGAAGTCAGAGCAGAGCTGCCTTTGTGGAAAGGGAAAGATTAGTGATTGCAAAGAAGACCAAAGAAAACACAGGGGACTTTAAGACACTGACGCTGTCTGTTTCCAGAAGTGGATACTGATTATGCAGTATTTTTACTCTACAAAATCTCACTGAACTATACACATACAAACATCATTCTATCATAACATATTTATATGTAGTGCAGTTATGTTTAGGTGCTGTTTGGCTTAGGATGGTGCTGGCCAGCTTTCCTTTATTGTAACGAGTTCCTGGGATAATCAGCTTAATAACAGCAAAGGCATGTTTGGCTCACAGCTTTGGAGGTTCCAGTCCATCTCCAGTTGATCCCATTGCTTTTGGGACCATGGCAAGACAACACATCAAAGAAGGAGACCCCTGGTAGAATAAAGCCTTTCATCTGATGCTTGGGACATGAACTAGAGGAAGAAAAAGGGTCAGAGTCCCAATATCCCCCTCAAAGCCACATCACAAAATCTTTCCATTAGGCCCTACCTCCAACTAAGAATTTCACATATGGGCATTTCGGGAACACTTGTCCAAAGCATAACAGATGGGGTTACAGCCTGATAAGCCTACTGTGAGTTGAAAACAGCCTGCGTCCAAAATGCATGGGAAAAACTTAACCTACTGAGCATCACAACTTAGTGACATGGTACAAAACTGTGCTCTCTTCCTCCTTTGCTCACGATTAGAGTAACTGATAAGAAACTGCGGATCACTGCTGCTACTCAGCATCGTAACAGTATGGGAGACATTTAACTAGCTCAGGAAAGCAGCAAAATTCAGAGGTCAGAACACAGTTTCTACTGTCTGTGTATTGCTTTCCCATCATCATAAAGCCAAACAGTCATAAGTCAAACCATTGTAAATTGGAGGCCATCTGTTTATATTATACATGAGATACTGGATTGAGTACAGGTTGCATTCAATACAAGGTTGGCAAAATAAATACATAAATCATATCCCATAACTTCTCTGCTCAAAACCCTTCAATGACTTCCCATTAAACTTGAGAGTAAAAGTTGAGGTCCCTGCAGTGGCTTCCAGGCCTTGAGTGAAGAGCCCCACCCAAGTGACCTTACCCCTTCCCTTTTCCACTTGTTCATGCACAGTAACCACAGGCCCCTTACTGTTGCTGCATCAGGGTTGTTGCATTTCGCCTACAACATCTGAATGGCTTGTTCCTTCCTCTCTAAATTTTGGTATGAATTGTATTTTTGGTGAAAATTTTTCTACTACTTCATTTATAATAACAACCATTACTCCAAGACTTCCTCTTTGTCTGTTTTATTTTTTCTCATAGAATATATCACCTTTTCATTTACAACACTGTTTGGTTCATTTGTTGTTTTTTAGGTGTCTTCTCAATGTAAACTTTCTAAGCAAAGGGATATTTGTCTGTTTCTGCAGTGCTAGGCATGTAGCAGGTGCTCAATAAATACTTTTTGAATTAATGATATTATCCATTGCAATTTTTATACATTTTATATATCTTCTCTAATAGGCTAAAAACAACACATGGAATATATTAGTTTTCCAGGGCTGTATAACAAATTACCACAGACTTGATTGCTCATAGTTACAGAAACATCTTGTTCTCTTGCAGTTCTGGAGATCAATAACCTGAAATCTTCCTGTCATCAGCCCACCCTCTCTCTGAGGGCCCCAGTGGAAAATTCTTCCTTAGCTCTTCCATCTCCTGGTGGCCCCAGGTCTTTCTTAAACTTTTGTGGCATGACTAGTCCCTGCATTTTTTTTCCGGCACTGGGGATCAAACTCACAGCCTCACACCTGCCAGACAGGCACTTAAGCCACTGAGCCAAACTCCCAGCCCTAGTTTTTTGAGGCTGGGTCACACTATGTAGCTCAGGCTGGCCTTGCGCTCGCGTTGTAGCCCAAGTTGGTCTTGAACTCACAATGCTCCACCTACCTCAGCCTCCCGAGTGCTCGGATTAAAGGCATGCACCACCACGCCCGGCTCTTAGTCCCTGCTTTTGACTCCTTCTCCATCTTTTCCTAGGGACTGGCTTTTGTATTTAATCCAAGTTGACCTCATCTGAAAATGCTAGCCTTAATTACATCTGCAAAGACCCTTTCCCTAAATAAAATCTCTGAGATTTCAGGCGTTCCAGCCTTTGGAGGGAGAGGGTCATCATTCAGCCAACTACAGGTAGAAACTGTGTCTTACTCTGTTTCTTTTATCCCCAGACCTCAACATGGTACAGAACAAAGTATTTTCAGCTGGGTGTGGTGGCACACACTTGTAATCCCAGCACTTGGGCGGCTGAGACAGGAGAGTCGTTGCAAGTTTGAGACCAGCCTGGGCTACAAAGTGAGCTCAAGTCCAGCCTGAACTGCACAGTGAGACCCTGTCTCCAAAAAAAGGAACAAGTATTTTTTTAACAAATAATGATTTACTGGGTGAGCAAACAACTACTCAGTTCATGCTCTCCAAGATACGAGATGCAGGCTTCTGCACAGTGTAGTGAGGTGTGCTGCAGGGTTGGTTGTCAAGGAAAATGGAAGAGGTTGATGGGATAAAATGCCTGGATCATGAAGCCATCAAGGGACCCAGGCAGAAAAGACAGGCTCTCTAGACTATCACGACCTCAGTGGAGGCAGGAATTAGGGGATGATTCACATAAAAGCAGAAGTCATATATATAAGAAAGAAGGGAAGGACAGACAATAGTGTCTCAAGGTAAAAATTTAGGAAAGAATGAGAGTGCATGTAAAACTACACCAAAAACTCATAAATCTGATTGCTTTTATGGCTAAGAGACAAAGGGGTGATGTATTTCCTGTGTATTACTATAATGAGCTGAATTTATTGTGCTGTGTAAGAATATAAACTTAATGGAGATAGTTTAATAAAACTCATGATTTAAAGCCTCAAATAATTTCTGTAGTGATATCATTGCTTGTGATTATTGACTGAAATTTTACAACTAAGACAATGAACCAATTTTTTTGAAGTTCTCCCTCACTTTCCAGGAGAAAATGCAGAATGATAAATAAGTCATTAAGCATCATGATATGAATGCTTTAATCATTTTACTGACTTGGGCCAGGTAATGATTTTAGAATCTGTATTGTTTGTCTGAAGAGAAATTTTTTTTTCTTTCTTACCACCAGGGTAAGATCAACTCTGACAAGAGTAAATAAGAGCCCCACCTTCTACAGAGCCAGATTGACAACAATGGCAAGGAAAAGTCAAAATTCTTTAGCTGTGGATTCATGTGTGACCACATGGAAAATAAATCTTAAAAGGTAAACAAGGATATTTTGAGATATGACAAAATTTAAACCTTAGAAAATCTCCATTTTTTCAAAAAAAATCTCTAGCTTTAATAAAAGCACATGAGGAGGGGATAAAGTCTGTCTATCTGCCTGTCTGTCTGTCTGTCTGCCTATATCTACTAGTAAGAACAGATTAATAGTTATCTCAGGCACAAAATATCTGAGGTCACGTTCCTGGAATCTAATGAAATCTAAAAAATTTTTCTGTTTTCATGAATGTTTAGTAACAGGCCTCACATTGTTTAAACACACAGTAAAGACATTTTGCCTTTATAAATGCTTCGGGCCCACTCTGAATGATCAGCTCTACCTTCCTCACTGGAATAAACCCTCAATTATGGTACAGTCTGGACAGAATATAACTGGCCGATTCTTAAAATGGAAAATGTTTAACTTTCCAAAAATTAAATACCTATCAATTTTCTCTCTTATTCTGGTGGAGGCAAAGGAATGGCGGAGCAAGAGATGGCAAAGCTAGAGATAGTCTCTCCAAATGTGTATTAGCTTCCTGCTCCATCGGTAGCAACCCCAATTCCTCAGACTACTATTATGTATGAGGAGTGGATGGGCCCCACTGAAAACAGACCCATTAGAGACCATTTGACTGTCTTAATGAGAAACTTGCTAAGGATCAGGTTCAATTATTGTACCTTTAACAGTCATTTTTCAATCTTTGACTCTGCTCCTAAGTTAAACATCAGATATTCCTCACCTAAACCCAGGACAATAGGCACTCACTGCTCCCACATTCCAAAAGGAACACCTAGGTCATCTAATCTACAAAGAAAGTGGTCGTAGAATTCATAGGACCCTTGACTAACCACTTAAATGCAGTCTACAGAAGTTCCTGCCAAATACAAAAATAAAAATGATCTGGGAATTTGAAGTTCATTATAGTCATCTGGATTTGCATTGGAAGGTAGAGAGATATTCTAAACTATGCTCAAAACATAAGCAAAAAGCCAAAAAGTACCTTAGAGCCTAAAGAAACATCAACAAAATAAAAGAGGATTACAAAAATGAGTAAGTAGAACACTAAATTTCAGAGGAAATATCAAATAGGCAGCAAAAAAGAACTTTTAAATATTCTGAATATCTTCAGAAACATTTGGAAATACTTTGCATCTATAAGAGGGAAATTAGAAAACAAGAATTAAGTGCTGAAAATAAGAATTAAATGCTGAAAACAAAAACCAATATAAAAATAAGAATTAAATGCAGGCTAGTTCCAGGCCAGCCTAGGATACATAGAGTTCAAGCTCAGCCTGGACTACATGGTGAGGCTCTCTCTCTCTCTCTCTCTCTCTCTCTCTCTCTCTCTCTCTCTCTCTTTCTCTCTCTCTCTCTTCCTCAAAAAACAAAACAAACCCAAAATGCTGAAGCAGTGTCAGCAACTCGGCTTCTCCAAAACAATGTGTCTAGAGTCTGGACAACAATAGCTTGGTTCAGCCTGAGTACACAGGATGCCAGAGCCGCGTTCTCCCTGTGAGCTGATCTCTCCACCCAGCACCACACTGCGGGCGGACTGCACCTTACACTTCCAGAGTGAACGGAGCCGCGTCATGGCTCATGCTCTGCTCTTAACCCTGGACTGAGAAAAAGAGCCACTCATCCAAAACAACAGAGAACTTCCTTTTATTTGACTGTGTTATTTTTTCATTTATTATTATTTTATTTAAGATTTCTTTTTACTCTTTGCTGTTTTCCTCTTTCTGCATATTTTCCCCATACTTTTATACCATTATTTTACCTTCTTTTCTTTTATGAAAGCGTCTCTCCATGTGTGCTTCTCTTCTCTTCCTTTTTTCTCCTAATATAGTATACAGAGCATGAGGGAATTCTCCCTCATACCTTTATATATCTCCTACTTTTATCCATGTCTCTTCACCTGACTTTTTTCTCTTGTGTCTTATTCATTCTCAATTTTTCTTTTCTTTCTTCTCCCTCTTTTCATTCACCTGCCTTTAACTTTTTTTTCTAATATTTATATCAGTCATTGAATACTTTTATCACTACCAATTTTGTACCCAGTTTTCTCTGTTATTCCCTTCTAAATATATAACATACCTTTATGATGGTAGGGTCCTTTGCATTCTCCCTAGCTCCTCCTTCCAATACCACAGAGTAGAGAACTTTTAAAATAAATTTGTTTTTCTTTTTTCTCTTCTCTTCCCCACTCTGGCATTATCTAGTTCCCCAATCCATGGTAAAGGTTGTTTTCTACCATTAGAGGAGACACAGTCATCACATTTACTGTACATTAACTGTGGGTCAAGACTTGGGTTACTAGAATGATTATACTATAACCATGGATTCCTTCTCTAGGATAATGAGACTCCAAACAGAGTCTTATGCTATATTACTTCACAACTACCCCTGATAGATACTTCTGTAATGGATTAACCTGGTACTGCTGCAGCTGATTTGATTGCATAGGAATAATCTTAACTCACTGGACAAATGTCTCTCAATATTAATGGCCTCAACTCTTTAATTAAGACACAAATGGGTAGACTGGATCAAAAAAACAGAATCCAACAATCTTTTGTATTCAAGAAACTCATCTATTGCAAAGAGATATTCATAAGCTAAAAATTAAAGGATGGAAAACAATATTTCATGCACCAGGATCCTGAAAACAAGCAAGAGTAGAAATTCCAGTGTCAGACTTTGCAAACTTGAGCTAAAACTAATTATAAAAGACAAAGAAGGTCACTACATACTAGTTAAGGGAATGATCCAACAAGAAGAAATACTGAATGCTGGAGCACCCATTGTCATAAAACAAAAACTGCTAAAATTAAAAAATCAAACAAACACTAACACAATCATGTTAGGGAATTTTAACACTCCTCTTTGTCAAAGAGATAGATCAACTGAATAAAAACCAATAAAGAAACTTGCTTCTGTAAATGGCAAAAGAATAGAAATTACCCTATGCATACTGTTAGATCACTGTGCAATGAAAACAGAAATCAATACAAATATCATTGGTTAAAACTGTAAGCCCCAGAGCCAACGCTTATGTTCAAGTCTCAACTCTGCCACTTCTTAGCAATGGGACATCAGCCTACAGAGTTGGCCACTCTGCCCCATCTATAAAATGGGGCCAGTAACATATGCTACTTCATAGAGATGTCATGAAGATCAAGTTCTTTTGAGGGTTAAAATTTACAATTATACATAGGCACAAACACAATAGCATCCTTGCATCCAATGTTCAATTTTAATATACTTAATTTATTCACATTTGTTAGAAATAATTGAGGATTTCTTAAAGAAATAAAACAGTACACATTTTGCAAAGCCTCTGATCTGATCCTAAGCATATCCCCTCCTGCATAAAAATAATTATAGGAATTTTGTATGTGTATTTTTATCATTAATTTTATATGTCATGATATACATATGCACATAATAAACAGCATGGTAATGTATAAATAATATACATTATAGCATATGTTCCTAGATTACATGAATGCTACCTAAGTATATAAATCCACTTTCAACTTAGGTTTTTTTGGTTGTGTTTTTGAATATAGATATAAGTCTATTATTTTACCCACTAGATAATATTCCACTGTATGATATGCATCCATTGTCTATTATTGGAGGTTTATATTTTTCCAGCATAATCTCTTTCGGTTCTAAAATATTTTTCTAGTATCTTCATCATGGGCATTAGTATCATTTGTCATAATGGATCTGTGTATTGTGCTTCCAAGCTTCTATTCCTAGTAGCATCAAAATTTTTCTGTACATAAATCACATGACAACACTTATACTTAAGCACTTTATCTCTGAAAATTAATCTGAAGTTCCTCAGCTTGGTATGTAAACCCCTTCAAGATCTGATCTTTGTCTAATCTCATTTCCTGCTACACCTCCATTTCCACTGAGATGCTATACTTCAACCCAAGCACACTACTGCAGAGTACAAAATGCACAATTCTTTCTTCTCAGTACTACGCCTTTGCATCCTATGCCTGTTTACATTTCCTATAGTCTTTTTCCCTAAATTTGGACTAAACTGAAGACTTCCCCTCTCCTCAACAGGCAGAAATAAGTACTTCCTCTTCTCTGTTCCCATGCAACCTTGGGCCTGATTCTATCGAAATGCTTGTACAATGCCATGCCTTTACTTTTCCAAATCCCCCCCCACACCTTAATTTACAAACTCTTGAGAAGGAGAGATTGTACTCATTATCTTTGTATCCTCAGCACCTAGTCCCCTGAAGCAGGATAGAAGCTTAATAGATGTTGACTGAAGGAATGGATAGATAAATGGAATTTTTCTATAGCAATACAGAACAATTGAATGTTTCTGATAAAAAGAGATGAAGAAAAGCCAGGGTCTGTAATTAAAATTGCTTAAAATGGAGAGTGGAGACAGGAAATCTGGTTAGAAGAGGTATTACAATTTTCTAACAAGGTTTTACTATGTGCTGTTGCTGTGTGCTGAGATACTGTTTAAATGCTGGCATGCTTTAATATGCAGTACTAGGCTAAGTGATAGCTGGTTCTAATGGACTTAGGCAGGAAGCTAATTGTAACTGTGTTGGGTATCATTTCCTGCCACATAGTACTGCAGTATGCCCCCAAGCTCTCTCTTCATATCCATGTGTCATTTAATAGTTTCCCAACCTGCAAAAGCTGTTTCATGGCAACAGGCTGTGACCTCCTAGGAAAGACTATAAGGCATTCACTCAGGGACTGCTGTGCACTAATCAGTGTGTCCTAAAGTGACATGGAAGCCACGGATTAGATGATTTGTGCTTCTATTCATAGAGGGGACGTTAATGAGATGTTTTAGCAATAAATGTATCCAAACTTCTAATGTCAACTGGATAATACTTTAGGAAGCTGGTTGCTCTTACCACTTGTTTTGCAGATGGTAAAAAAAAATGGACAATTGAGAGAAGACAATAGATTCCTGAGTTGACAGTCTGACAAAGTTCTAATAATGGTGGCTGGCACTTATAGGGTTTGCATCAGACTTGTGGCTCAGTACTTTACATACATTATTATTTCATTGATTCTTGGCCACAGATCCACTAGGCAAGCATACTTCATTAATCTCCATTCTCACAAACTAAAAACCTGAGGCTCAGATCAGTGTAATAACTTGCTTTCTGTCACACAATTTATAGATGATAGAACTGGGTTTCACTGCATTCTTTTGACACAAACACCTTTGCTTTTAACTTCTTTTGTGACATTATGTTGGCTGCTCTTTCCACCACTAGAGGCTGCCTCCTATACAAAACCAAATCCAAGTTAACCTTTTCATCTTATCCATTGCTCAATTAAGAAAACCACTGATGCATGCTGTGGATGCCTAGGTTTTATGGCCTCTTTTCTAACAGTATGCACTTGCCAGTTACCAAAGCCAAGATCTCCTGGATGTTTTTCCATCCTAGGCTTTCAGGACAGTCAGGATATGGACATGAGCAAAACTCAATTCAGCAACCTCTCGCAGGGGTCTGAATGACCAAAGGGCCACAAACACCAAAGAAGTCACCAGAATTATTCCACTCCATATTCAGGTAGGAAAATTGTTGCCTAGGCGTGTACCCCCCACACTCTTTATTCTTCCAGGCAATCTTGGGAGAGTCGTATCTCTTTCTAAGCAATACCATTTTTGCTTCAGATATCTAGTATCATTTTCTGGACTTATAACTAAATAACTAATACAGCTGTGGTGATTTCTCACTACAGTCAACATTTTCCTTAAGTGTACCTTTGTGAAGGACAACATAACATGTGAATGCCATAATTTAATCTAACAATCAAAACCGTGTGAGGTGTAAATTCAAGTTGTGTGTGTCTGGGTTTCAGCATCACGGTCTTCCTAACCATAGCCACAGAATGCTCCTCCTCCTCACAGGGTGTAAGTCCTGCATCTGCCTCGACTCTCTGCCTTCCTTGCTAAAGAGTGCAATGAGATGTTACATGTCTAGTCAGCTCTTTTGGGCAGAGGGAAAAACCAGAAGATACTGGTGGTGATTTCAAGGACAAGATAAGGACAGAATATAGTTTGTGTACCAGAAAGAATAAATCAATTTAGTGAATCAAAATAAGCAGAATTAAAAACCTAGAAGAAACCTAGACAAGGAAACTAAGGAAAAGAACAGTCAGATGGATTTTGTGCAGACATATAGAGACCATGAAAAGAAAGCCATTTGTCATCAGAACACAAAAAATATTAAGTATACAAGGGCTACTGATAGAAACCAATAATCTCTTCCCGTATCTGGACATAGCTAATGCAAATGAAATTTTACTGCCACCAATTAGGAAATCACTACAGATGTCACCAATAAATGAGATGAAAATAGGAAAAAAATACTTAAAGGCCAGCATTGATATTTTACTAGTAATCATTCCAGGTAGTGAGATATTAAGTGATTTTTATTTTGCAATTATATGATATCTAATGAGCTCATTCTGAAACTCTTCATTGCTTAGCACATCAGAGTGGCTCAGAACTTAGGAATGACTGCTATCAATGATAACCCTCTATAATATCTGCTTATCTTGGAAATATGTCTCTGCCACATTCAAAGTGGAAAAATAGATTATATCATAACCTGAACTGCTCCCAGCCCCATTCTGCAGCACTCCTCCAAGGAACTGCCAGTGAGGTTGGCCAACTTACTCATCCTGATTTGACACTGTGACAAAATACCTGAGATAATACAATAAGGAGGAAAGATTCCCTTTGCTTAGAGTTTCAGAGGTTTAAGTCCATGGTCACTCGTTCTTACTGCTCTGGGTCTGGGGCAGCACAGCACATCATGGCAGGAGCATGTGGTAGAAGAGGCCTGGGTACCGCAAAGCGGCCAGAAAGCAAAGAGATAAAAGGGATCAGGGTCCCAACGTCCCCTTTAAGGGTATCTCCCAGTGACCTCACTTCTATTAGGCTCCACTTCCTAAAAGTTCCATCACCTCCCAATAGTGTCATGGGCTGAGGACTAAGCCTTTAATACATGAGCCTTTGGGGGCATTTCATATCCAAACCATAGCATGTATTTTAGTTGGAATAATTGTCATTCAATGCATAAATTAGACTTTAATGTGAACAAACATCCTTGAGTTTCTACATCCTTAATTCATTCAACAGGTATTTAGTTTTAACTTGCAGGGCTTGAAGAGTGAATGACCTGATGTTATGGCTGATACGTTGTGTCAACTTGAGAAGTTTAGAAGTTTAACTGAGCAGGGAGCCAGGATCCTTATTTTGTAAATATCCTCATCCTGTTCAAGAGGAGAGCACAGGCCTGAACTACATAGTGCAACCCTGCCTCGAAAAAGAATAGGGCTGGGAGTTTGGCTCCGTGGTTACAGACAAAAAAAAAAAGAAAAGAAAAAGAGGCGAGCACAGAGGTGGTGTGAGTGCTACACCTGCCCTGGGGGCCAGGTGGCCTGTGTACAATATAAGGGAGAAGAAGAGACTTGTTTTCCCCCTTTTGCTATGGCTGCTGCCTTGAAGTGTTGCCTCAGTGCCATGCCACTCTGCCTTGGGGCCAGCTGATTATGGACTGAAACCTTCACAAACCTTTTCTTCCCTAATTTTGAGTATCAGGTATTTTGTCTCAGCAACCAGAGAAAAGTAACCAAGATACCTGAATATACTGCTCTTGCACTGTTTACATGGTTATCTTCATGGCCAGAAAAAAAAAATTAATTTCTTTCACCAGACAGAGGGAAGATTCATTGTATGAGATAGGAAAAAGAATTCCTTTGGGTTACTTTGTCTTTTAGGCCCACTGTGCTCAGTTAATTATGGTAGAAACCATCATATCTGATAAAATAGACTAATATTGGTGGACTTGCCAATCTTAGCTCTGTGTTATTCCCAAACAAACTATACCTAGAATGCATATTAATCACAGATAGTTTTGCTTGGTTACTTTTACAACTAAACTTTATTAGAACACAGCTATGCCTGTTGTTATCTATTGTCTATGACTTTTTATTCTACAATTTCAGAATTGAATAGTTGTGATAGACAGTATGGTTCCTAAAGCCTAAAATGTTTACTCTTTGGACCCTTTCCAGGGTTCAAAAATGTTTTCTGACCTCAAGTTTAGTACAATTGAAACATGAGTTAAACTGACTCTTGGGGAAGAAGGAATCATGATTTGTAGCACCATTGATTTCCTTGGTGTAAATATTCCTACCCTTTGGGCAGGGATTTAGCTCAACACCATAAGCATCTGCCTGGCAAGCATGAGATCATGAGTTTGATCCCCAGTACCAAAAAAAAAAAATATATATATATATATATATATATATATATATATATATATTCCCATTCTGGCTGATTTCAAGCAAGCAATACGAGGTCACCAATTGCAGAGGTGTGAACAAATGGGCAGAGTTGCACTTCCAAGCTAGTACAAGTACAACTCCAGAATGACACTAAGTCAGAAATCATACTGAATGAAATCCGTAAGTATGGCAGGAATCGAGCAAAACCTGGATTCATTCAGTCTTCCTTGAAGTCATCCAGATATAGTCTACATTCTAGTTCTAGCTCCTTTTTCTGACTTCATTTGTATTCTGAGTCTTATTTTTGACTATGGTTGTTCTTTACATACGCAATACATGATTATCTATTTTAATTATTTACAATAACTTGATAAGTTTACATACGATTGCAAAACCTACTGAGCAGAGCAAAACATTGAAACAAAGACAAATTGTAGAATTTGACCAAGAAAAGAAGTTTTTGAAAACTCTGGACAGCAAAGCAGTAGATCAGCGTGAGACATTTTACTGTTGAATCATGTTTCTGCAGTTTTACATCCTTTTCCACTCATATCAAAAACATTGATGCTACAGTGTTTCCTCTTCAGAGTTATAAGAGGAAGAGTCATTTGCTTTCTGAGTTATGATCACCAGGAAAACTAAAAGAATCTCAGAAAGACTATATTTATATGAAAATAAGCAAAGACAGAGAGGGAAAAACAGAGGATGAAGGAATAAGGGAGATGGAAACCAGAACAAATTAAGACTCCGAAGAATTTTGAGCAAAATAAGGGGAGAAATTAGAGGAAGCTCCCATACTATCAAATGCCAGGTGCTGAGAAACATAATGCAAAGAGGATTTGTACTTGCTTTAACTGCACATATATAAATGCAAAGAGGATTTTAGACAGTTTTGAGGTATATAAAGGGATTTGCATTAGGAGCTTCATTTGAAAGATGTAAGTGAAGGATAAATGGCTTTTCTAGGGTTTTCTGAAAATATTAGGTACTTTGGTCAGGTTTTTCTTTGCTAGAATACACACAATTTAAAGGAGGGATTAACTTGGCTCAGTTTCAAAGGTTCCAATCCATAGCTGACTGGCTCCAAGGCAAGGACAGCATAAGGAAAGGAATGGTGCAACAAAGCTGTTCCCTTTATAGTAGCCAGGAAGCAGGGCATAGAGGAAGCACCCCAAAAAGATGTACCCTCCAGAGGCACATGTCCAGCAACCTACTTCTTACATCTGGATCCCACCTCCTAAGAGTATATCCAGTGCTCCCATGTTCCAATCACCTATCCAGGAGTCTCTAAATGTAGTCAAATTAACATTTAAAATTAACTAGAACAAATCTACCCCCCTTGTTAACTTGACATCAAACATACCTCCTAAAGCATAAACTCCAAATAAATGCAATAACAAGGTCAGATTTCTGCCTAATAGGATGTAACTATCCTGTGTACAGTTGAAAACACATGCACACACACACACACACAAAAAAAAAAACCTTCCAAAAGTCTCAATAATTCCAGCATTGCTCAAAAATCTGAACTCTCTTCTGAGACTCAAGACAAACTCTGAGCTATAAACCCTTATAAAATTTAAAAAGCAAGTTACTTAATCTCAAGATACAATGGCACAAGGGATAGAAAAAAACAAACCAAAGCAAGACCAAAACCCAGCAAGACTAACAGCCCTGTAGCTCCATGTCTGTCATGCAGGGAAGTGATAGTGAATGTTTTAGAGGTTTCATTGATAACAGCACATGGTGGCACATAGGCCATAAGTTTGCCACTACCAATCTAAAGCATGTGGTGGCAAGATGTAAGCTAAAGAAATTTGAGCAGCCCCACCCTTATGGTCGTGTCAGTTGCAGTCCACATATCCTTTCACCTGTATTGACTTCACTCACTGCCTGTGGCTTTCCTCAGACATTCCTTCTTCCTAGAACCTCCAACTTTCTGGGGGTCACCACTGGATCTTTGGCTTCACTCTCTTCATGTGATATCCATCCATTGGCATATTTCCTGGCCTCCAAGGTCTTCCTTTGACATCAATGTAGAAGCAACAATGACCCCACAACTCTTGCATTTTGCATACCTGAAAAACCAGGTGGATGACACCAAGGTCTGTAGCCAGTGTCAACAGTAGTCAGACTCCCTTGGGTCATGGCTGCAGTAGCCTCTGAGTGCCTGTATAGATAAACAAGGTGAAATGAATCCTGCAGAACCAATTTCCTAAGTGGCCCTTCTTAAGCAAGGGACTCACTGGTTCTCTTCACAAAAGAAAAATTTACACTTCTGCTCCCCTGAGCTTTCAAGGGTGTGGTCTTGCTAATTACTGGCATCTTTCTTATCATGATTCAGCGTACTTAGTTTCTTTATAGTGGTGCTAACCTCTTTAGCAAACATGCCTTCTTTAACCCAAAATTTACATATGATATTTTACTGGCTGAAATTTAAGTTTTCTAAGACCCTCTGCTCTGCCTTTTACTTCTGATTTTCTCAGTAGTGTCCATGCCATGGCCTGAAAGTTGGGGTGCCTTGAAATTTCCTCCACTAGGTCACACAAAGTCCTAGGACATTATGTAGACAATTTTTTTACTGGAGTGTAGTAACATGGACTTTAGTCCAATTCCCAATAGAGTCCTCATTCCCATCAGAAACCACCTTTACTGTCCAAATTTCTATCAGCATTCTGAGTTCCAACCAGAATTTTCCATCAAGCTGAGCTTATATCATTCTAATGCTTCTCTAGATCATATCTCCAAACCTTTCCATATTCCTTCTGCAAGCCAATTACAAAGTCTTCTGAACCAAAAAGTCAGCAACAGACTTACTTTCTGTTTTCAGTTTTCCCAAGTTTGGAGCTTGGAGGATCCAAGGCAGAAATATGATGTACTGAAACTTCTAAAACTGTAAGTCATAAAATAAATAAATAGATAAATAATAAATAAAATTGTGAGCCAAATAAACGATTTCATCCTTTACTGTGCACGCATGCATGTGTATGTGTGTGTGTGTATGTGGTGCGTTTTGTTGCAGCAAGGGGTAAATGGACTAATACACTAAGCTAATACTGTTTTAATGCAACACTGTGTTGAAAGCTTTCGAGTGTGCTATGAGTAGTAAACTAACCCTTTAATGTAACACTAAACAGAATAAAACCTTTTTCTTTTAAAAACAAAGTGGCTTTGTTGAGTTTTATTTTCTACAATAAATAAGAATTGTCAGTATACTCATGGTATGGTTAGTATCTGGGTTGTACCCCAAATCCTAATGAACTCCAGTGAGGGAGCTTTGGAAGGTGACTGAATTATGGGGGCCATGCAGCTGCATGATGAGGTCTGGTTGAAACAGAGGGATCAGTGGGAATGTGGCCTGGAGGGCTACACCTCCTTCACTGGATCCTCACTTTGCTCTGCTTTCTAACTGCCACAAGAGCCATACCCTTCTACTACACCCTTCCTGCGTTGGAACCACTACAAATACAAGCCAAAATGAACCTCTCCTCCATTAAGTTGTGGGTATCAGGTATTGTGCCTCAGCAATGAGGGAAGTAACTAATAAAACTCAGTATGGAGAGCAGAACAAGGCAAACTCCAGGACTTCTGGTTGAGCAGATGAAGCCCACTGTCTCCAAAGAAGCCCTATCCATAAGAAGTGCACAATCAGGTACAGGAGAGGCCAGATATGTGAATGATTATAAAACAGTGAGTAGTTTTATGATAGTACAATGTTGAGAACCTTTGCCTTCCTGCCTGAATTCTCTCTTGCCTTTGTACTGAATGTGGCTGTTTCGTAGCTGCATATGGGTAACTGAAATCACAGTAGCTCTATTTTTAAAGTTGGAGCATTTCTTTTACATGAACCATTTCCACGTTCAATGTCTTTCTGGTTTTCACTGGGAACTTCTCCATCTTTCCCTGACACAGCTGTGTGGTGAGCTGATACCTGGAATTATGGAATCTGTGCCATGAACAGGCAGAAAGAGTTATGAGCATATCAGAGGCACCAAAACAATATCCTGATATCAAAGAGCCCCAGATGAATCAAAAGTAAATGCACCACTTTCCAGATTTCTTATGTGAAATAATGGTTTTCTATTAATTCAGCCACTTAAATTCTGTTATTTATCTGCTGTGTACCTTTGAGTAAATAAGTCAACCTCTTGGAATTATTTCTTCCTCTTAAAAAGTCAATAATAATAATTATTTCACAGAGTTGTTATAATTAAATGAAGTACCACATATAAACACAGTATATTTCCTAAATCATGGTGATCAATAAATATCACTTATTAATAACTGAAATACTAGTTGGGTATTTTGCTACTTACAGGCATACAACAATTCCCAATTAATGCATTTACTGAAAGGTATAAATAATTGGCAGTGACTCCCAGCATTATTTTGCAAGACTGTAACTTACTCTTTTTTCTAATTTTTAAATTTTATTTTAAAGACAACAAATACTAAACAGAATAAAGCAGAATAAAGGCAATCAAAACAAAAGAGTGAAAGTGATAGAGGACTTCAAAACAGGATAATAGGAAATCAGCAATGACTACCATAATGCCTCTTGTTAACTTCAAAATTGCTGCCCACACCATCAGACATAATAAACAGAACAGAATAAAACCAATCAAAGCAGAACACTAACTAAAACAGAACAATAAATTGGAACAAAACAAAACAGTTATCCTCTCAATAGATGCTTAGACTACTGGCTCCAGGCCTGCAAAGTCAGTCAAACAATGCAAGCATTAAGTCGTTTTTGTACCTCAATTGTTAACAATGGCAGGGGTAGGGAGGCAGTGTTAATGTCTCCCAAGCACTGGTTGGCTCATGGGAAGGGTGAACTGGCTTCTTGTTTCTCCTCCCAGGACCAGCATGGCTTCCACCAGCATAACTTTTTCTTTAACAGAAGTCAAGGAGCATTTGTTGATCCCTTTTTAAATGATAGGACAGCTTTCTGTACACCAGAAAAAAAGATGAATATCTGGAGTTGGAATTTCTGGCCTCAATACATCCACAGGCAACATATTTGGGAGACACCATGAACCCTTTTGCTAGGTCACCATATCACACAATACACACTGCTCCCTTTAGACACATAGTGTTGATGCATGCTTTGCACCAAGTTTCTCCATACGCCAGTGATGACAAGTCTCTTCATTCTTGTATTACAATTATTCTACTTAAACAACCAGCCCAAAGACAATGCTCCCACAGTAAACTGAATACATGTCTCCTTTTCTTAACTGAACTTATGCTGTGATAATGGTACCTCCTACCATGGCATTGTCATTACCCCAAGTTTTGCCTTTAGTCCTTTAACAATGCCTTCTCTTTCCAGCACATATTACAGAACAGGACAACAAATACAGTAATCTCAAAGAGCTTTGCTCTCTGCCCTCAGGCTATTCAATTTTAACACTGCACATGGCATCAGATCCCCTGCTGGAGACTAGACCAGGAGATGCTGGGCTTTGAGTCAGTCTGCTTTGGTTTCAATTGCCTTAACACAAAAATAAATTTAGCATCAGGGCCAACACATTTTATTCCCATTCCCTCTTGGTATCACTGGATTTAAATTTTTATAGATTTGGATAAAGCAATGACTCTGACAAAATTTTTTAGTGGTAGCAGCTGTTGATACTAGGTTCAGTTTCTTCCAACATCTGATAACTTATAAATAAGTATTTCTTAGGAATCCAGACAGTTTCTTCCCATCAGATCTTTATAGCCACCTATGCAGTTCTACCTAATGCCTCCTTTTTCCCTTGATTCAAGAGTTACTATTCCCCAGGTCATCTGCATTCTTCTAAATGGTCCAGATTTTCTTGGGCAGTTGCAAGAATAAATGCACCATTGCCCTTATCCACTCTCCTTTCCTCCTAGGGGAAGGGTCATTTCAGATCCCCTGGGGTCCCTGCTCTTAGATTCACAGCTACAGGCAGCACCAGTTCCCCGCTAATGAGGGCCCTGGCATGCTGTTGGCCTCAGTACCAGCCCCCCTCACTCCATGGTCCATCTTTCCTAAAAAGTACTGTCCCTATAGCAGCTAGTAATTTTAAGTGTCAAACTATAATCAGTTACAAACTAGTATACAGATCAAGTATATCTTTCTATTCGGCAGATTCCAAAAATATCCTATTAGGACTTAGGTCAGTTACCTGACAATCCTGAAAATCAGGATTTCTCAGGCATTTTAGGAATTCTTTGGCACTTTTCAGTACAATGACCTAACTTTTCACTCTGCAGTCCCTGGTTTCCAGGAAGCAAGGAAGGGGTTAGCTCTAGGCCAAGCCAAGTCTGGCTGGAAAAATGACCCCCAAGCCTGACTGTTCAGAGTATTGTATTTTTGGAAGGTGCGGTTAGGACACATGTGGGATTTATTCTGTGTCTGTCTTACTGGCTTTTGCAAGCCCTGATCCAGGTCAGTGGCCCCTGGACTAGGGGGGCTGTGAGCTGTCATGCAGGCCTTGAGCTTCCACATTTATGGTAGCATAGAAGAATGACTGGGACACACCACACAGACACACTCTGTATGGGTGTGAAACCAAAGAAATCCTGCACCAGTGAGTAGCTTCTGGACCTTCCAATGAACAGAAGATTCTCCAATGCCGTATTTCCTTCACCTGACCTTTTCCATAAAGCTAAGTAACTATGGTATTACACCATAGCTTACTATGTCTTGTGAGCTGAATAGAACATGAACTTCTTCAACCACTGCAGAAAAATGATCTAAAGCCACTCTGTATTTAGAAAATTTACTAGGAAACAGTGAAGCATCTCTCTAGTCAGTCCCCTCTGAGTCTTTTGCCAAGACAGCCAATCCATTACACAAGTTCCACCACCCCTCCCCACGGTGCAAGGTTTTCTTTCCATTTTGTCCATTTTCACTGACCAAAACCAGGTTGTCTCACAGCTTATGAGTAATCTGATAGACTCTCTGTCATTCCTCCAAGTACAAGGTTAATTTCCCCTCCCTTTGTCTTGCTCATTCCATCCAAATCTCAGGTTCCTTGCTTGTAAAATGAAGAAAGGAAGAATGAAAAAGGAAAAGAAGAACAAAAAATAAATTAATCCACTAAAAGTTTTGGTAAGATTTGGTTCATACATTTCTTTTAACAATTTCTAACCTCTATTGTGCCACACTGTGACAGAAAATAAGTACTTCAAGGGCAGGGGTCACATGTTTTGCTGTTTTGATTTGTATTAACTTAATGCAGTTATTCCTCCACTTATGAGCAAGTTCCATTCTGGGAGAATGTAAGTTGGATTCATTTGTAATCTGACACACAGAGTCTTATACACTATCCCTGGGGAAGTTTGCAACTCAAATGTTCATCAGCAGGGGACTTACTGTGCTTACACCAGCCAGTGCAAAGGTGGTGACAGGCCAGGCCAGGGTGATGTTCCTTTCGTCCTAGTCTTTGTTCCATACCAAAGTTGATGACAAAATTTCTGGTATTGATTTTAACAGGCCAGTTGTCTTCTGGAGATACAACGGGGTATTTCACTATGGCTGGTGGGAGATTCCAACAGGACTGTCAATAGAATAAAAAAAAAAAGTGGAGTGGAAAGGATTCTCGATGATGGCTGAGTTTAAAATATCCTCCCAAGCAATATCAGAAAGGTTCTACTCTCCCTTTGTCAATGGCTCCAGAGCTAACTGATGAGCACTTACACCAGGCAGAGTAAAGAAGGAAGAACAAATCAGTCACTTTCCCTGTCCTAACTCTTGCTCAAGGTCTATCATTTTTACTTTTTCTAAGATTTTGGCCACAACCAACAAGATTTATTTTATATTTTGACCCAGCAGATTTTCCACTTGGTTTCTGAAGGCAGGCAGTGACCCGCTAAATTGATTTCATGACCCCACAAATAGTTTGCATTCTGAAAAATTATAGAACCAAACAATGTGAGAGTTTTTCAGAAAATGTATTAAAATTCAATTATTATTACCCAGTGGCAGTTTAGCTGACTGGCCTCTCCTTTTTCTTACCTTACTGTTCCCTTAAGAAGGAAGATTTCTCTCTGGGTTGGTCTAAACCCAGAACGTGGCCTTACGACTCAGTCCAGTGTGTGAAGGGTGGTAAAGGACGGAACAATTGAGCACACATAAGGAAAGAAGGACACCCCTGGGAAAACTTGGGTGGGCAGTGGGACACTTCCTTCTCTGGCCTTTGGAAATTCCTGAGATTCCATCTGCATGTCTCTCTGCTGCAGGTTATTCTGGTGGTTCTTATATACATCACTGTGGCCAGATGCACTCCTTGGGATGCAAGCAGGTAGGAGTGTAGCCCTCTTGGGTTTGGGCGAGCAGGTGGACCAAAATAGGTATTGTTCCTTAATGTTGTGCTCTCCTTGAGGGGTTCTGAAATGCAATAAACCACTTGTCTCATATTGGCAAAATTCTGGTCAGTGTGAAAATCTTAACTCCCAAGGTCACTTGAGTTTCTGTTTCACCCTCCAGCCCCTCTGAAAGGCTGGAAGGCTGCTGGAGACAGCATTATTGATATAGACATGTGCCAGCCTGGGGAATCATCTCATAGTTATCCTCTTCCTGAAGTGGGATCATCTCATAGTTATCCTCTTCCTGAAGTCTAGAGAATCAAATGGTAATCTTTGATGAACTTGAATGTGAGGGGGAGACTTCCAAAAAGGACCTTCTCCACCTTTTAAAATTTGACATCTGCAATTTAATTCACATGACCTACTCTCTAAAAATTAAAGATCCATAGGTAATTCTGTTATACTTTAATCTAAATACAGGACAACTATCTAGACTGTTTTAACCTGATTCCAAAGCATGGATGACTGAAAAATCCTCTTTGATCCAGACTCATCCAAAGGACAGAGTACATGTTTCATGAGGACATGAGTAATTCTGTTTCTTTATCACTGAATGGCCAACACCCAGCAACAGCATCTGTGTTAGAAAATACACCCACTAAGTATTTGTTAAATGAAAACAAGTAAGATAAATGAATAATGAGCAAATAAGTAACAACTGGTAAGATGAAAAGAGAGGAGTCAGTTCTAACAAAGTGAGATCGTAAGCAAAAGACCCAAGAACTTTGAGACTCTATTGGACCAGGACAGAATACATACAGCCTCAGAGCTTCCAAATGACAAAGCTGCCAGCTCTGTCTCTGCTCCCACTCAGGCAGAAATCAGCAACATCAAACCAGAGGACAAACAGGGTATCCAGCCAGCCTCCACCAATTTCACTGTCCTCTAAATAAATGTAGGAATCACAAACATTTATGGAACATTAATGACATATTGAAGCCAGAGCCAAACACAGAAGTTGTCTCAGTGCCACCCAAGGAAGCAAATCCCAGGTGCCACCAAAACATCATCAAATAATGACTTTCAACCTTAATATCCTGAGACAAATATGTATACGACCGCAGAGGTTAAGAGCTCTGCTCCCAATTACTAAAGGAGGCCAGTCTTCTTCATTTTTAATCATCTGTTTTATTGCCACTACATTGTCAGAGTCATCACCATGGTGCCTACCGCATTTTTCATACAGTTAATGTGGATCTTTATCAAGTGTGAGAAGTGTGCTCATTTCCCCTCTTAATGCCGGGCTCCCTCTATGAACTGCCTGTGATGGCTGCGATGCGAGGAAGCTGTGTGGGATTAATGAGAAGCTACTCTCCCCTCCGAGAACCTTTCATTCATGGGCCCACTTGAGCATTCAGATGATCAAAGGGTTTCAAAGAGGCCAGGACCACAATTCACATTGAAGCAAAAGTCAATCCAAAGAACCCATCCAAGAAAGAAGAGCTTTAAAAAACAAATGGAAAAGCCTCTTCTCGAAATCAGAACAGAGTGGTGAATCTTAAGCAGCCTCACATGCAATTCAGTTTTCATTAACCAAAGGATAAAGACAAAAAGATTAAAAGAGAGATTCACCCATCCAGATTCCCTGGTTTTCTTTGCAGAGCTCAGAGACTGTTTTCACCAGCTGTACTTTGACAATGGAGCTCCGTGTCAGACCCACAAGACAGCATGGTGATTTCAAATTGATAAATCATATGCGTGCGTTGGTATTCGAATACAGCAAGCCAAGAAAGCAGGCACGATTTTAAAGCGAATACAAATGGGCTTTAGTATCAAATTTCCAGCAACCAGTACTACCATAAAAGGAAAATTTCAGGGACAGAGACAATTTCATCCTTCACATAAATAAAAGAATTTTAGAGAAACAACCATGTCTTATTTCTTACTTATTGCTGCCAATTGGCTACTGCCATTTAACATTTTGAGAGAAGCCCACTCTGTTTATCAGGGTGATCTGACTCTGACGGAAGATCGTGGTACCTTTTCATAGGTGAGGCATTCTTGGTTTTAAGGTAGGAGAAGTTGTTATATTTAAGTCTGAAAACAGTTTTTCTGATTTCTGGTGAGGAAGACTTAAATTCTGCTTTGGGGAGCAAATTGTTTCTATAATTTTAAAAATAATAATTTTGGTGAAATTCTTGATTATGTGAATGATTTTGGATAGCAGAGAGACCTTATTCTGGAATAGAGATAACTGCAGACCCAGTACTGCTGAACTGCCCCAGCTGGTCATTGTGAGTATCTTTATGGGTGGCATCATACTTTAGTGGTTCCACCCCAGACTGCCTGGCTTCTTCCGTTTACTAGCTGTGTGGCTGTATTACAATTTGCTGATTTCTTTGTGCCTCTATTTTCTTCCCTGTGAAATGGAACAAAAAGTCCTTCTCTTAAGACTAGCTGAGGATCATATGAGTTGACACATAGGAAATTTAGAATAGAACCCATAATCAAGGGATTTCTACATAGGCACTAATTTGTTATTCTCGGTTGGTCACATTTCATCTAAAAAATTATTTCCTTTCAGGAAAGATGGAAGACAAACTCAAGGACAGATGGAAAGACACTGGCAACAGGACAACAGTCTGGGCTCAAGGACAGAGTCACTGAGACTTCATTCAGACCACAGGCATGTTCGGAATGCATTTAGATTTTCTCAATCACAATCCCTAAGACTGGACTTGAATATTCAGTCAAATCTCCTTAATGTTTTGTCTTCATGACTATCATCAGTGTGGAAGAGATGATCTTTTCAAGAAAGAAGGAATGCCCCAGAGCTGGGCAATAGCCTAAAAAGCAAGCCACAACCAGAAGGTTCTGAGGGATAGGGAAAAATGCCTGGGGAGGTCCAGAGAGTGGATTAAATATTATGTTGAAAGGTTTGATTTCTTGCAAATAAATAGGGCAGTGGCTTCTAACCTAAGAATTCGGGCATAAAATTTAATCATGGCCTTTTCGGGGGTCATATGTGGATATTTACCTTCAGCTGCTGGGGCCATTTCTATTCTTTCAAGTGTTTCTTGTTTTTTGGGTTTTTGTTTTTTTTGGGTTTTTTTTCTCGGTACTGGAGATCGAACTCACAACCTCATGCTTACCAGGCAAGTGCTTGAGCCACTGAGCTAAGTCATTTCTAACATTTGAGCCAGAAGCCCAAATATTCATCTCTCCTAGTCCTAAAGCTTAGTGCCTCTTCTTCCCCTAAACTCAGGGGCTGAATGGTGTTTGACCATAGCCAATCTGGCCGCTCCCATCTGTCACTCTTAATCTGCTGGCTCAAAGAAGGCAGCAGCAGCAAGCAAACAGAACCACTGGGGCCCCAGACTGTGGCACTGGTGACAATAGGAACTTACGACTTTGGCTATGATATGGGATTCCCAGTCTCCCTTCATTTCTTCCTTTCCCCAAGACTGGTTCCTTATACTTCTTGTTATTTCTATGCCCTACTGAATTCTTTCAAAAAATATCATTAGTGGGAGAAAACAGTTACAAGCTACACGTTGGATAAGGGTTTAGCATTCAAAACATAAGCAGCTCAATCAACTCAATTGTAGGAAAAAAACCAAGACAATTGAAAAATGGGGAAAGGACTTAGATGTACACAAAGCCAATAGGTACATGAAAAATGTTCAATATCACTAATCACCAGGGAAATGCAAATGAAAACCACAATGAAGTGTTATCTTACATCTCATAGAATATAATTAAAAAGACCAATGATAAGAGTTGACAAGGATGTGGAAAAAAAAGTGAACCTTCACACAGTGTGCGTGGGAATTTAAATTAGCCCAACCATTAATAAAAATAGCAGAAAAAGCCCTCAAAAATTAATAATAGAGCTACTACCATATGATCCAACTGGAATTTATTTACTGAAAATAAAACCAGTATGTCAAATAGACACCTGTACTTCTACGTTCACTGGGGCAACATCTATAATAGCCAAGGTAAAGAATCAACCTAAGTATTTATCAGTGGATGAATGGAGAAAGAAACATGGTACAAATACACAATGGAATACTAGCCAGACTTTAAAAGGAAACAAATCTTATCTTTTTTATTTATTTTAATATTACATGTTTTCAGTATATAATGTTTACATTCCTTGTGTGGACTTGGTATATGTACTTAACATCTTTTAATTCCTTTTTTTACCCCCTTTCCCTCCCCTCTTTCCCTACTTCCTCCATTTCTTGGCCTCCTGACCCTTTGAGAAGGATCTATTTCCTCACTTCCTATTATCTATCTCTCATTTTGTTCTTTGTTTATATTACAGTTTTCTCATATAAGAGAAAACATATGATATTTAAGCTTAGTTACCTGGTTTAGTTCACTTAATATTACAGTCTGAAGGTACATCCATTTTCCTACAAATGATTCAGCTTTATCTTTTTTTGGCAGAGTAGTTCTCCATTGTGTATAAATATCACATTTTTAATCCATTCATCTGTCGAGGGACATACAGGCTCCTTCCAACATTTAGCTAATGTGAATTGCCAATAACAAACCAACTGAGAAAAAAATCAGGAAAAAGTAGCATTTACATTATAAAAAAGTAAATACTTAGGAATTAAACCAACTAAGGAAATGAAAGACCTCTACATCAAAAACTACAGCACTCTAAAAAAGGAAATCAAAGAAGATAACAGAAAATGGAAATATAACCCTTGCCTCTAGATAGCAGACCCACTATAGTCAAAATGGCCATACTTCCAAAACTGATACACAGATTTAATGCAATCCCAATTAAAATTGAACAGCATTCTTCACAGAAGTGGAGAAAACAACTCTAAAATTCATATGGAAACAGAAGATACCCAAAATAGAGAAAGCAGTCCTGAGTAACAAGAGCAAAGTGAAAGTCATCACAATCCCAAATTTGAGATTATGTTACAAAGCTACAGTGATAAAAACAGCATGGTACTAGCACAAATTATTCATTTTGGCAACCTGGATTCATGTGGCGCATAATATATTAAATGAAATAAACCAGGCATAGAAAGACAAATATCCCATGATCTCAGTCAACTATAGATTATTCAGAAGTTGAACTCATAGAAACAGCAAGTGGAACAGTGATTATCAGAACCAGGAAGGTGGGGAAGACTGGAGAGATGCTGGTCAAAGTTTACAAAATTTCAAATAAAGAGAAGGAATAAATTCAACAGAGTTATTGTACAACGTAATAATTATCATTGATAACGATGTATAATAGACTTGAAAATTATCAAACGAAAAAAGATATATGAGGAAATGCATCTGTTAATTAGCTTAATTTAACCATTCAACAACATATACATATATCAAAACATAGTGCTATATTCCATAAGTGTGTACAATTTTTGTCTATTCAATAAAGATGTATTAAATATCCTTATCCATTTCAGGTAACATAAATTGGCTTCTCTTTCTATAAGATTCATGTTTATAACCATGAATCTTAAGTATTACATTCAGATCACCTAGATTATACTAGACACGTAAAAGCAACTTGATATGGGTCTTCCTTTTTTTTATTTCAGAAAAATAAAATACAAATAATGAATATCTTGAAGAAGAGTTTAAATTTGGTTTAAAAAATTTTTTAAAAAAACTACAGAGAGGACTGCAAAATTATCTCACCACAATACTTCTCCATGCAGAGCAATTTTCACATGACTTTATCTGCCCCAGCAGAGCCATTGTGATAGCATCTCTCATGAGAAGGTAATTAGCAGAGGGAATTGTAGTGCAATCCATCAAATCTACAAGTGCACACAGGTCTCTGCTAGATGACTGGCAAGCTGATCAGCCATATCCCCAAACGTGTGACATCCCATGAGCTCCAGAATCCAGGTCTGGTTGCCTACCTGTCACAACCAATGCCTCAGACATCCAGTTCAGTTCTGGAGTAGTTGGTGGCCCTCTAATTACCTGTCTAGACCAAAGTTTTTGCTACAGTGAAGTGGAAACAAGTAATGTTTTTAAAGAGCTGAATACATTGTTTTTAAAATTTGTCTTTGTAATATTTAACATTGCCAGCCACTGGAGATATACAAATTACAACACTGAGATTCTATCTCACTCCAGAAAGAAAGACAACATCGAGAAATTAAAAAATAGATCTTCTGTAAATGGAGAGGGGAAGAAGGATTGGAGGGAAAGGAAAGGGAGGGGACAAAGAAAGCATCAAGATGCTTTATGTACATGTACACATCCCCTGTGACGAATGTAATCATTATGCACTGCAAGCATGTGCTAATAAAATACTTTAAAAGAAACCAAATAATAACAAATGCTGACAAGTTCATAGAGGAAAGGGCAAACTTCTACATTGTTTGTGAAAATGCAAACTGGTACAAACACTTGAAATCAGTATGGAAATTCCTCAAAACCTGAAACTAGAAATTCCATTTGACCCAGCTATTCCCTTTTCTAGATACTTTACCAAAAGAGTTAAAGGCATCGTATCACAGCGATACATGCATACCCATGTTTATACCAACATGATTCATGATAGCAAAATCTTGGAAGTGGCCTGTATGTCCATAACAGATAAAGAGATAACAATAACTCAGTATTTACACACAGTAGAGTACTGTTCTGCCATAAAGAAGGATAAAGTTAAGTAATTTGCAGGAAAATGAATATATCTTGAGACTATAATGTTGAGTGAAATCAACCAGACACACAAGCTTAAATACTGCATGCTTTTTCTTATAAGAGAAACCCAAAATATAAACAAAGAGTAAAATAAAAGATAATAGGAAGTAAGGAAATAGATTTTGTACAAATAGGAAGGTTATCAAAACAAGGAGGGAGGGTGGAGGGAGGGAAGGGAGATAGACAAGAATTGAGGTGTGTAATATACGTGAACTGACTCCACACAAGGAATATAATCATTATGTAACACAAATGTAGTAATAAAATATAAAAACTGAAAGAAAAACATGGTCTTTAGATCTTAAAGCACTAATCTGATTTCCTTCCTCTAGGACTCTTACAATCATAATAATACATTACTAGGTTTAATAATGAAAAATGTATAAATACATATCATTTAAGCCAGGCATGTGTGGTGGCACATGCCTTTAATCCCAGTACTCAGGAGGCTGAGGTAGGCGTAGCATTGTGAGTTCGAGGCCGGCTTGAGCTACAACACGAGTAAGGCCAGCCTGCACTACATAGTGAGACACTGACTCAAAAAAATAGGGCTGGGAGTTTGGCTCAGTGGCTTAAGTGCCTGTCTAGCCAGTACAAGGTTGTGAGTTGGATCCCTGGTGCCACAAATATATATATATATATAATTTACCACTCCCTCAAGATATGCAAAATCTATTCAGCATACACCTATTCAGCCTAATCTATTAAGTAAATACATTAGCCAAATTTTAAAGCCCCCAGAGAAGCCCATAGGAAGGGTAAGTAAGCATATTATTTAAAGTATTAGGGGCTATTCATGGACTGCAGGGGGAGAGAACAAGAAGAGAACAAGAAGCAAGTCCTCCCTGCAAGTTCGTGCCATGCACAGGCCGCTGTGGAGAGAGCCAGATGCCGGTCCCTCCTGGGACGCAGGCTGGGAAACAAGAAAACCCAACCCCCTCCCCACTGCCATAAGCCACTGGCTGATTCAGAGAAACACAGGCTGCGATGATAACTATTGAGATAAAATACAATTTAATGCTTGTAATGTTTAGTGTTTCACTGACTTTGCAGGTCTAAAGCTGGTGGTCTGATCATCTATTCAAAGGATAACAACACACAGTATAGCATCTATGGGGGGGATCTCCTTGTGTAGGTGGTAGCCATTGTTAATTCCCTATTGTCTTGTTTTGAAGTCCTATATCATTTTCATTATTTTGTTGGGTTGGGTTTTATTCTGTTTTGTGTTGTTTGATTTTATTTTATCAGATGGCATGGGCAGCTGTTTCAAAGATAGTAAGATATATTACGGGAGCCATTTTGAATTTACTTTTATCTTGTCTTGAAGTCCTTTATTGCATTCACTGTTTAGTTTTTATTGGTTCTACTCTGTTCTGTTCTGTTTGATTTTTACTATGTTTGAAGGTATGGGCAGCCATTTGGAAGCCAACAAGAGACATTATGGTAACCATTGTTTATTTCCTATTGTCCTAAAGTCCTGTGTCACACTGTTTTGTTTTGTTTTTTATTGGCTTTATTCTGTTTTATTTTGCTTGGTTTTATTTCTTCAAAATAAATAAATAAAATATTAGGCTCAGTGGTGGAGGTTCTATGCCATGCATGCTGCAGCAGGCATACAGAGCCCTCTATCAGCTCACAAGCCAAGACTGTGAATTGTTTTTTTTTTCTAAATGAATAAAGAACTTTGGGGGGGGTATACAATGGAGTGCTACTCAGCCATAAAGAAGGATAAATTTGAGACATATATAGGTAAATCAATGGACCTTGAGACTTTGTACTCTTCAGTGAAACAAATATAACATGTATGTGCATATATCACATTGTTCCTCTGGTGTAAGAAACTGAAAGCGTAAATGAGGACCAGAATGTATACTAGACATTATGAAATAGGAAGAAAATATTCAAAAGGGGAACTAGGACAGGGACAGAGGGACAGGAAGGAAGGGAAAATTAAAAATGAGAAAAGAGGAAAAAAATGTAAACAACATTTGTAAATAAGGAGGGAAAAGGGGCTTGAAGGGAGGGGAAGGGAATGGGGGAAACAGAGGAATTGAGGTAAGTCATGTACAGGTACAAAGTCACTATGATGGAAGTGATCATTACGTATATTTAAAATGTACCAATAAACTTAGTCAGTAAAAAAAATTGGGAAGAGATTTTAGATGAAAGTACAAAGCTTCAGGAATCCTGGTGAATCGCTTAACATTTTCGGCTAAAAGTAAACTTCACAAAATGAAGGCAGGTCGTCTCCGCGGTGCAGGAGGCGTCTCCGGCCAGGGAGAAGGTGGAGATCGCAGCTCGCTGCGGACCCCTGGAGCACAGAGGCTCACCTCGGCGGCTTGTGGGTCCCGTGATGCGGCCAGCACGGCTCACCTTAAACACTTCCAGAAAACACTGACTGTCAAAACAACCCTATGATGTCTAAAACAAATTTAAATAAAAGTAAAAGAAACAAAAAGAAGTTTATATTAAAACCAATTACAAGAAAAACCCCTCAGTATTCGGGTTTAATTGCAGTGTCCGCACTTTGCGATGAGTAAGTGGCTTTGGGGTTGCAGTTGGGTGTGTAACCGTAGACACGTCTGAGGAGACAGCTGACGGGCTGCAGAGTCAGGGGGAGTGGAAATGCGACTGAATCATTGTGGCCTGTGACTGTCCTCAAGGAAGCAGGAAAGAAAGGAAGGGGTGGTGGTCAGGGAGAGAAACGGAATGGCCATGAGGGAAGCCGGCTCCTCCGGAAGCCCTGCGCTGGAACCAGGCAGACAGTGGACCCGCCCTATCGTGTCCCAGAGGATAGCACCAGGACAAACAGTACCGACTGTGTGTGTCTCCGCTGAACGATTCACAAAGGAAAATGTTGGCAGGAAACTGCCTGTGAAAGCAAGGCGATCTCATTGTTGGGGCTGTAAAACTGAGGCTAGAGGAAGCCCAATATAGACACTGCCACAAGCACTCCTGCTCCTTCAAAGGGAAAAGCACTAGCACAAGTGCCTAAAGAGTTAATCCAACTAACTCTCCATATAAAGCAATTCCAATGTAGAGCTTTTATGGTATGAATAAAGAGCTAGTGTTTGATATATCACCACCAAGCAGCGACTCTCCATAAGGGCCCTGCCTAGCACAACATCTCCAGCCAAGGAGGCATAGGCCTGGGAACTTTTATTCCAATGTCATCTTTTTTAATGAAACAAATGTTCTTCAGTATCCCCTTAACCACAAGAGATCTTCTTAGAATGAACCCTTTAGTCATGAGCATGTTAACTACAGCCCGTCACAGTCCCACATAGGAAATTTAATTTTGCTCACAGGTGCTGTATTTATTATCCCCCACTTTGCATCACTTAAACTCCTCACCAAATCAGAAGACATCCTATAACAGGGTGGTTTCCACTTGGCTGCATCTGACAGTTGCAATGAAAAGAAACAGAAGCTTTTACAAAAGCCTGCTGTGTCCCAAAGAGCTGGGCATGGCTTAGGTAATAATTAAATGAAAAGTAAAACATACATCCCATATATTGTAGAATGAATCACGATATGCAGTAGGGTATAAGGTATATTAAATTGATCTAACAACTTTTAGCACCTCAGCCTCTCCTTTATTCTGGGTGGCCTCTCATTTCACAAACCACACACACTTTATTGTCACAGCTATGAATTATCAAGACAGGCAATGCCTCCCCATTTTAAGTGAAACTCAGAGGCTGGCAAATCCACCTAAGATCACAGAATGACTGCCACTTTAAACTTAAAATGCACAGTTCTTTCCAGTCATGTGTAATGAGCCAAACTGGCATAGTTTTAAAGTATACCAGGATTTATGCATCTGAATGACATAATCTGCTTCCCAGTAGTCACAGGTTGATACTTAGCCAGTGACAATTATGTGTGACTAATGAACAAGCTTATATGTACAGGAGCCAGTAGCTGTTCCAAATCTGTAGGATGACCTTTGAATGTTTTCAGTGGTTGAAAATCTTTGACCATAAAAGTGAATGCCCATATTGGTAGCTGAGCCACCTGGGACTAACCACACTATTATTTTAATATAGTTTTATGGTTCATAAGAAACTAAATGTAAGAACTACCCTATATGATGGGTAATCTTGAATGTCAACTTGATTAGTTTGAGAAACACCTAAGAAATTGGTAGAGCACACTCCACGTGTGTCTGTGAGGGTGTTTCCAGAGTCACTTGGCTTGTGGTATAGAAGATTGATGGGGTACTCTTGTCTTGAATATGGATGGCACCATCCAACAGGAGAGGGGAGCCCGGATGGATCAAAAAGCAGGAGAAAGCCCACCAGTGTAAGTGCTCTGTTTCCTTTTCTCTGCTTCAGGCTGCCATGAGGGCAGCAGATTTCTTCAGCCACACATTTCTGCCATGAGATTCTACCTCTCCACAGGCCTAATGCAGCAGAGCCAACTGACCATGGACTGAAACCTCTGAAATCACAAGCCAAATATGCCTGTCCTCTTTTAAATTGACTTTCTCAAGTACTTTATTATAGTGATCAAAATCTATTAACACATTTTGTTTCTTATTTTCTTATTCAATTGATTTAAAATCACAGATGTTAAAAAACACAAATCTAACAAGTACTAGGCTATTTTGGTACCTTCCTCTCCACATAGATATTTATACAGACTTCAAGTTTATTTCATACAAAATGTAAATGGTCTTCCCTCAAAATCTGAGTCTTTCTTTTGTCTCTAAACATTTGACACTCTTCCCTGTCATTCTTCCTCCTCTTTTCCATGTTCTTGTGTCCTACAGAACCACCCATTTTAGTGTATGAAGTCTATTTTTAGATATGTATACTGTGTATCCTTGAGTGATGTTTTCATTCATTTGTTTGACAGTGTTTTTAAACAGCTTTTATCTTTTGGGGGAGTCTTATATGCTTGTATACAGGAGTTAGTTTTTGTTGCATAATGAACTACCTCAAAATTCACACATTTAAAAATGACCACTTGCTGTACTTATAATATGTAAATTGGTATTTGATGCTGAGTCAGCTGAGTAGTCTTCTGTTTGTCCAAGGCAACAGCTTGGTGCTCTCTCATGCTGCCATGCATCAGCTTCTGGGGCAGCTGGGGACTGACTCTCTCATATCACTGTGGCCTCTGCGGGAACTATTCATCTCTGCTCCATGGACACTCTCATCATTTAGGAGGTAGCCTGGGATTCTTCACATGGCAATAGCAACATCCAAAGAGCAACAAGGTAGGGTATACCCAACAGCACAAAACAAACCTGGCTGGATCACGTCTGCTGTTCCCTGAGCAGCCATAGCAAGTGCCAGAATCTGTGGAAGGCAACCACCTATGCAAACAGACACAGGGAGGTGTGAATGCAGAGGTGCCCACTCTGCAAAATTCAATCATCCTGAGAGACAGAGACAATCAGAATGACAATGGTCCCAGCCTCAGGGAACTCAGTACTTCATACCCTCTCCTGGCCTTGGAAGTTTTCAACTCCCTAAGCTTTGACGGCCCATAAGTGTAAGCCAGTATTCCCTGGTGATTTTAATTTCTCTGATTAGTTCTAAGAACAAATGTCTCTTCTTACAATTAGTAGCCATTCATATCTTCCCTTCTATGAATTGCCTGTTTGTGTCACCTACTTCTCTACGTGATTTCTTGTTTTTCTTAGATTTTAGGAGTTACTTGTATATTAGATAATAGTAAATTCATATATTCGAAGATGAAAGAAACTGTAAAATAACCAAAAAGCCCATTAATATATCATTTTATTGTAAATACCATACATATATATGAGAGAGAGAGAGCATGCATGTAAAATAATGTAATTAATGGTAATAAGACTCATTACATTCCCCAGTGGCATCCACGCCATACATTATTACTTTCTGATCTGTTATTTTTAGCATATGCTATTGTCACTTGTGTACTTGACTCTATTTTTGGCCTTTCTACTTTATTTTCCATTTTTTGTGTGTTTTAATCAGGAGTAGATGTTGAATTTTGTTAACCTTTTCATTCTAGGTAAAGATGATCATATAATTTTTCTCCTACAATGAACCACTTTTTGCATTCCTGGAATAAATTCCATTCTATCGCCTTACCTCATTGTTTTAATGTGCTGTAGACCTCTCCCTCCTAATATTTAACTCAAAAGAAAAGATTGTGCTTTCACTGTTTGATTGTTGAATCATTTTTTTGTGCCTAAATCTTGTAATCTGAACAACTACTTCTAAGATATAATATGCAATATATTGATTAGTGTTAATTTCCTACTATTTTTTTGAAATTCTGTGTCATTTCTATCCTTTTTTCTGTTTTTTATTTTTTTTATTTTGAACAAAAGGGAAACAAGAAATCAAAGCATAACAATTTCACCCCAACCAACAAAAAAGCAACAATCATCAGCATATCGGATATTCCCAAAAATTATTTAAGACAAAAAATACAGACATGAAACAATATCTAACTGTTAATATAATGGTTTTCAAATGAACATTTCACATTGAAAATAAAATCTGAAGGTGACCCGGAAAAAATTACATTTTACTCAAAATTCTTTTTCTCTGACTGTCATGACTAATTTTTTATATACACAGATTTTGTTTCAGATGACATGATGCTCTACCCAGAGGATCCCAAGAACTCCACACCTGTCTTTTTGTGACAGCAATGTATTGAGGTCTCCCCATACAGTTGTATTAAGACTCACTTGATTTTTCATGTCGATTAATAATTGTTTTGTATAACTAGGTGGACTAGTATTTGCCGCATTATTTTCTCTTCCTCTTAGATTGTTCCCTTGCCAATATATAATGACCTTCTTTGTCTCTCTTAATCAGTCTTGGCTTAAAATTAACTTTATCTGCAAATAGAATAGCTACCTCTGCTTTTTTCTGGATTCCTGTTGCATGGAGTATTGTTTTCCATTCTTTAACTTTCAGCCTATGAGTATTTTTTGAATGAAATGTGTTTCTTGTATACAGCGTATTGTTAGATCTTGCTTCTTGATCCATTCTGCCAGTCTATGTCTTTTAATTGGTGAATTAAGACCATTAACATTGATGGTTAAAGCTGATACATATTGACTTATCTTTATCATGTCGTTTTCTTTTTTCCTGGTGGATTCCTTCTAGTAGGGTTCATGGAGCTGTAGTACTTATCATCCCTTTCTAAAATGCCCTTCAAAATATTTTGGAGTGCTGGTTTACTGGTCATGAATTTCCTCAACTGTTCCTTATCATGGAAATATTTTGTTTCTCCCACTATTTGGAAAGATAGTTTTGCAGGATACATCAATCTGGGTTGAAAGTTGTTTTCTTTTAGAACTTGGAGTACTTCACTCCAAGCTCTCTTTGACTTGAGAGTTTGTGCTGAGAAGTCCACTGTAATTCTGATGGGCTTTCCTTTATAGGTGATTTGTTTCTTTTCCCTAACAGCTTTTAAAATTTTATTCTTGTGTTGAATTTCTTGACTATGATATGCCTGGAAGTAGTTTTGTTTTTTTTTTTTATCA
This sequence comes from Dasyprocta punctata, assembly GCA_004363535.1. Taxonomy (NCBI): domain Eukaryota; kingdom Metazoa; phylum Chordata; class Mammalia; order Rodentia; family Dasyproctidae; genus Dasyprocta; species Dasyprocta punctata. The sequence continues at coordinate 27,078 of RJWM01004048.1, read as the reverse complement.
TTGCTAATTGGAGTTCCATATGCCTCACTTATTTGTATGTCAAATTCTTTCTCTCTACCAGGAAAATTTTCTGACACGATGTCTGTAAGGATGTTTGCAATGTCATTGGTAGTATCTCCTGCTTGTTCACTGACTCCAATTAATATTAAGTTATTTTTCTTTGTCTCGTCAAACAACTGGTGGATTAATATCTCATGATCCTTTGCTAGCTTTGAAGAATCTTTCTTTTCCTGGTCACTAACTGCGAGCCTGTCTTCAATATCTGAGATCCTGTCCTCACATTGGCTTAATCTGCTTTGAATACTTTCAATAGAGTTTCTATTCTCCTGGATATCTACTTGAATCTGCTTTATGGAATCCATTTGCTTCCTATGTTGTCCTTCCATAATTTTCTTAAGCTCATTTATTTTTTTCATCTGTATCTACCCTAACATCACTAAGCATGGTGTATATTTTGGTAATCTCTGTGGTTATTTGAGAGATTATTTCTGATTTCATTTTTTTCCAAAGCCTCATTCAACTGCTTTGTTACCACTTCTAAGAAACCTTGTAGGGGGCTTTTGGATTTTCCAGGCCCATTGCCCCCTGGGTTTGCTTTTGGTGAACTGGGTGTGTGGGGTTGTGACTTGTTTAAGTGTCTTCTCACTTCTTTTCTTTTTTAGTTTAATTCCTAAAGTGATACCTGTTAGTTGCCTGCAGTGGGTTACTTTAATGGTGGTGAGCACTTGCGGGAGATATCTTTCAGCTATAACTGGTTCCTGGGCTCTGAGGCTATTGGAAAATCCCGCCTCCTCGGTTTGTCAGAGATGAAAAACCACTGCCTGCCTAGACCAGTCCCTAGTTCCTTGGCACCATGCTCCAGCCCTCTCTGTGACCCCCAGTCAATCCCAGTCCTGGACCAGCAAGGCCAGCAAGACCAACAGCTATCCAGTTCAATCGAGTCAGTTCTGGCTGCAGTGGCACCCACAGCACTAAGCACAGCCAACTAAACAGCAAACTGATCCAACCCCTGATTTACAACTCCCAACCATATAAACTGAATTTATATCCATACAACAGGATGCAAAACAATCATATACAGTACTTAGATTCACAAAATGTCAATTCTGTCCCAAAGGGTGAGGACCCAAAATGAATTTAAGAAAAAGCAAAAAAGTGGGAAAAGGGAAAAGAGACTGCAAGTAGGTTGGAGAACAAAGATGGGTCCACCAACTCAGGGAAACCACTACAGAAGACTGAGGGAAAAGAAAGCCAAAAGAGACAGAAAAGAGAACAGAACAAGACCAAACCCAAAAGGAGGGCAGAAACCACACACACACTAAAGGAAAAAAAAAAAAGAGTCCACTTCCAGGTTTCTCTCTGGATTCACTGGTAAACAGCCTGTGGAGACAGCAACCCAAATCATGGCACTGTATCTCCGCAAGCCAGCAACTGTTTGTAGATGGAGTAGTAGGCAACCTTAGCAAGCCTGCCCTGAGAAAAGCCGCCCCAGTCTCGCAGCCATCCAAGCAGTCTCTGTGAGTCTGTGCCCAGCTAGGAACCACTGGGGGAAGCCAGCAACAGTTTTAGCCCCAGGCATATCTGGCCTGACTCAAGAATGGCTTCCAGCAAATCGCTCTCTCCCGCAGGAGGACCAAGCCCTCCGCACTCACCACCAGCCAGCACAGTGCTCTGCACCCGCTGCTGTCCTCCACCGAGGAATGGTTCCATAGACGTCCGGGGTCACCAGCTGCCACCAACACCGCAACTGTGCACCGCCGGGCTCCAACAGTTCCCCTTGCAGAGTGAGTCCAGCTCCGGGTGAAGGTTCTGCCAGCCACCTTCTTCTTAATTGAGTTTTTTCTTTTTGCTCTCTCTGTGGGGTTCAATTCAGACTTCAGGCTCTTCCTAGGTCCAAGGAACCCATCTCCCTCCTTTTTGTCTTCCTCAAGGTGGTATGTTCCCACGTCATGACAGTGTCTCTCAGACAGGCTGTTTTCCCTGCATCCTACTACTCCATCATCTTCCTGGAAGTGTCCACTGTTTTTTTTTAAATAAAAAAATATTTGTGAGTGAAGTTGGTCACGTGTGTGGGTGTGAATTTTTTTGAGCTAATAAAATTCACATGGCTTTGGAATTATCTGCATTTTAGAGTTGAGATAGACTTCTATCTCTGCAAAGGAAGGCTCCCTGATAACTTTTCATTTTCCATGAAAATCATTCTATTAAGAGTTATAATCTTTTGGGGTTACAACATATAAAATACATTTTCCTGGAAATTTGGCCTTGTTATTCAATTTTCTAATTTGCAGATATTGAGCTAAATATTCTTTGCCCTTTAATTTACTTTATTCCTATGATTACTTACCCCTTAATTACTTCCCATTTTTTATATTTACAGTTTCTCCCTTTTTTCTTGATTCAAATAGCTTTCACTTTATTTAATTCATTGTTTATGTCAAAGAATAAGGTTTTGATTATATTTATTAGTTCTTTCCAACTCATTAACTTATTCTTGTATCTTTATTAATTTTTCTGTGTATTTGCATGATTCATTTATTTTTGTTATCCTTTTAAATTTAAGTTGGATGCTTAATTTAATTCTGTTTCATTTTTTTTCTCATAAAGCATTTAAAGGTACACTGCCTTAAAGTAATGCTCAGCTCTACATAACTTCTAACACAAAAAGTTTCAAATAATATTTTTTATATGTTGTGAATTTTTGATTTGTATCTTTTTCTTTGAACTAAGAGTTGTTTAGAAAAGAATATCTTAATTCCCAGGAAGAAAAGTCTTTGGTTGCTGGTGCTTGTGTGTGTGTCTGAATTTCTAGTTTTCCTATATTATGATGATAGAAAGTTGCATAATTTTGTTCTGGTTCTCAGTGTAATTTCCACTTTTTAAATATATTATGATCATCTTTGTCAATTTTTGACACTGACTGATGCACATTTGAAAACAAAATGTGCTGCCATGCTCACTTCAGCAACATATACTGAAATTGGAAAACAAAATTTGTTCTGTTTCACATTATAGAATTTTACACAAATGTTTGCAGATGTAAAACATAAAAACATTCAGCAGCACAAATGCCTGCCTGGCAAGCACAAGGTCCTGAGTTCAATTCCCGGTATCCCCCCAAAAAACAATATTGGCATTAATATTCACTTGTCCACTTAATATCTTATCGAAGTCCCCCTATGTTCTTGTTTGCTGATTTTTATTTTCAGTATTTCTGGAGTCCTTCATAGGAAAGTAACAGAAGCAGCAGCTGTGGAGCTGCAGATGGTGGAAGCTCACACTGGTTGAGTGACTACCTTGCACTAGATAACTTTCTCTTTTTTTTTTTTTTTCAAAAATGGGGATTGAACCCAGGGTCTTTGCACTGAGTTACATTCCCAGCCTATTTTTTATTATCAGATAGGACCTCACTAATTTACTAAGTTGTCCAGGCAGGACTCAAACTTACCATCCTCTTGCCTCAGCTTCCCGAGGAGCCCAGATGATGCTTTAAATTCTCAGCTAGATTATTTCTCTATCCCACTAGTAGCACCCTTATTGAAGCCCTCATCTTTCACCAAAGCTATTACAATAGCCTCCTAATTGGTCACCCAACTTGGTCCTGTCCCACTGAAACCCCTTCTTGCCTCAGCAGAGTATCTAAGTTGTGCTTTGAAAAGCTACAGCTGTGTTTCTCAGGTGATGCTCCATTAATTCAGATTCACTGAGGGTAGGGGACTTCAGTTTTAAGGAAAGTCTTGGAAGAGCACCATTCACACTAAAGTTTTAGAACCAACAGCTAACAGAATGAAGGTATAGTATGCTTTAGATGCAGCATAGTATTCCGTTTTTTGAAAGAAAATACGTATTTGTATTTATTCAAGTGATAATTTGTTACTTGGATATTATATAATGCAGAATATTCAGAGTAAACAATCCCTTGTCTGTCCCTAGAGATAGCTAATGGCAGTATTTGATGGGTACTCACTCAATCCCATTTGTTTAGATCCATGTGCTCCTATAAATACTTTTGTGTAGATTCTAAGTAAACAAAGGTCTGCCCCATCCTGTTTAATAGCTGTGTGATCTTCCGTATGTAGATCCATATAATTTATCTAATAACTCTTCAATTAATAGATATTTAGGTTACTTCCAGTTTTCCACTATTACAAGCAATGCTGCAGTAAACATTCTCGTGCACATATCCAAGTATACTTACTTACAGTAGATGCTTAGAATTAAATTACTCAGTTAAAGCACAAATGTTCATATACCAGTTAGGACATTAGGACTGCAAGTAACAGAAAACCAAATTCAGATCAATGAAGGCAAAGAGAGAAATTAGATTAATGCAACACAAATTCAGTAAAGAACTTGCTTCAGGAAACATTTAATCCAATGAACCCCCTTTCTTCCCATTTATTTTTTCTTAATAGTCATATCTTCCTAAAAATAATTCACATCACTGACTTCAGTTAGCTGACAACATATTTGCTACATCAACATATTTCCTTGTCTATACCCAGCAAGAATGGGAGTGTAGTCTGATTCTGAATTCTAAGCAAAAGTCCCACAATTCTCTCTGATTTGATTAGCATAGTCATCTGTCCACTCCTGCACCATTAATCCTTGTGTCCAGAGGAGCAGACTGTCCTGACCAGCTCCACTGGAGGGTTGGACAGAGCCAGCCCTCCTGGAAGTACTTTGATCCCAAAAAGAAATAACAGACAGTTGGTGTGGATCTCCATCAGACGGCTTATTTACTTGAAGAGAGTCACACTAAATTGCCTTCCAGAAAGGCTGGACTAATTTGCACGACGAACAACCATGTATGAAAGTGGCTGCTCACAACATTCCCATTAAATTTTTCTATTATTTACATTTTACTCGTGGTTATCTACTTTAGTATTGATGAGCATCTCCTCGTGTATTTATTGGCCTTTGGTGTGTCTTCTGTAAATTGCCCATTTAAAACCTTTACTCATATTTATATTTTTGAATGATTTATGGAAGTTTTGTATGCATTCTACACAAGAATCAGTCATCCATTAAATATACAGCAAATACACAGCATGTTGTCTTTTAGTTTTATCATGCCTTTTATTGTGCAGAGGTAATTTTTAATTTTTATGAGATTTTGTCTGCCAATGTTTTCTTTTATGGCTTCTGGAACTTATATCTTATTTAAGACATCCTTTTCTAGCTCCAGTTTTATAAAAATACGTTCCAATACACTTCAAATACTTTTCAATTTCTTTAGTATTCAAATGCTCAACTTACCTGGTTTGCGTTTATGGATAATATAAAATAATAGTTTAGATTTTATTTTTTCTGAATCAAAAACTAATTTTTTAATCTTGTTGACTACATAGATGATGCTCACTCCATAAATCTGAAATATCACCTTTATTATAACCTATATTTCTATTGCTGATACGAGGGTCTCTTCCACTGCACTGATCTCCACACAATTTTGATCCCACCTTCAGGATATGTTTTAATGTCTTCAGGATGTACCCAAAACCCAACTCAGTAATGCAACATATAAAAATCTCAAAGATAAGAGCCTTGCTTATTTCTCCAGCCTCCTTACCTACCATGTAGCCATTGCCTTTGGAGATTTTAGTAAACCAAATCATCCCAGACAGACACTGTTGTGAAATACTGCTTTGTATCTTTTCTTTCTTCTTCCTAGAATGTCCCCTCTGCTTCCTTTACCTTTACCTGAGTGACCTTCACTTGTCTAAATCACTCAACTCAATAAAAAATTATTTACCAGAAGCCTTTTCTAAACCCCAGGTAGATTTCTCTAGCCCTGAGCTCCAAGAGGAAGAAGCAGTTTTATGACTGGTTGAGTTTTTTGACACTGATTTGTTGGACAACCTTGAGCAAGTTACACAGTCATTCTGTACCTCGGCTTCCTCCTATGCAGAATAAGGTTAATAATAGAATTACCTCATAGGAGTAAAATATTAATTAGAAAAAAATTTTAACAGAAAAATTAATAAGAAGAATTAAAAGATGTATCAAGGATTAAAAGAGTTAATACGTAAGTACTGAGAACCAGACTTAATAAATGGTCAGCTTTCCATAATTGCTGGCTGTTACTGCTATTCCTCCTCCACTTAGAAAATCAACCTCCCCCCATCCCCAACTCCCACCACTCTCAGGTAAAATGGCTCTGAGGTTTCTCAGGTTTTCTTCTCACCTCTCCTCTCATCTCTAGAAAGGTTCAGGGGTGGAAAATCATCTTAGCCCAACTATGGTCTATTCTTTTGTGCACTCTTGGTTTCTGTTGGTTTTAGGCCACCGAGGAGAAGGAGTTATTCATGGGATCAGCCTAGCTTCATCTAGCTGCTGAATCACAAATCCTACTTGAGATTAAAAGCCAAAGCCTCATCAGTTTTAAAAAATACTTTCCTTATTTAATTCCCCTCTTCCTATATTCTTGCACAACAATGCAGGAACAGCTAGCTGCTATGATGGCTTGGGTCTAAAATGCCCCCCAACAAAGTTTCACATGTTGAAGGCTCAGTCCCCAGTCCAGCAGTGTTCTGAAGTAATGGCAAATTGACCCATTGAATCAATCATAATTTGATGGGATTAATGGGAGGTAATGGGAACAGGATGTGGGGCCTAGAATTGGAATTTGGGGTATGGCCTTGGGGACTACATCTGCCCCCAGCCTCTTCCTCTCTGGCCCCCTTTCTCTCACTCATGCTGTCTCTCTTGGTTTGTCATTCTGCCTCTCTGCTTCCTGGAAGCCATGAGGTGAGCAGCCTTCCCCCATCATGACCCTCCATCACATTTCTATGTTGCCTCGGGCCTAAAAGCAACTGAGCTAACTATGGATGGAAAATTCTGTAACCGTGAGCCAAAATCAACTTCTCCTCCTCTGAATTATTATTCTCTAGTATTTTGTCATTGCAATGAAAAGCTGACAAACATAACTGGTAAAGGGAGGCTCTGGGAGTTTATGAATCCACCAGCCTACTAACCACAAAATCTCTGCCATCATCTTCAAAAACTCCACTGAAATCTTTGAAAGGGAGAAAGAATATCTCATATTAGGAATAGCTTGGCTTTATTTATGATTGGCAATTATTGGAAATTTTGATAGATGTCTTTTTGAAGCTATTTATTGAATCGTATTTTAACCAATGTATGGATACCAGTTTCCAAATATTACCATGCTTAATCAAGTCACTTCATTCTACTGAGATTAAGGTAAAATCTAAATATATTCTTTTCTGAACTTGGAACTAAATTTAAATTAGTCATTTTATATACTGTCTCAATGGAAAACATGTAATAAGAATAGTGCTATCTACAGGTAGGTAGTAGATAATGGATCAGGTGCATCTTAGGGGCACAGTGAAAGTAACTCTCAGAGTCCAGTACCAAATGGGCCACACACTGCTCCATGCACTAAGCAGTCAGTGAAGATTCAAAGATAGCCAAGGAGTTTGCACTCTAAACAAAAGACAAAACGAGTAATTGCACTGCTATAGGATATATTGACATGCGATGTAACACCTAGGGTAGTGCCTGAGATAATCAATACTGCGAAATGAATGTGCATTGCAGAAAGTACTATGTTAAAGACAAGAAATGAAGTGAACAACAGGGCAGGAAGTCAGTGACTCTGCAAGCAGCTAGGGGAGGATTAGAAAGACAACAACAAGTAGCGTTTTGTACAAGGAGCAAGAGGTATTCAATGAAAGCTGCACCAATGAGACAAGAAGGAAGAGGAAGAAGAAAGGGAGGAAAAAAGCTAAGCATTTGGGGGGTATTTTCCATATATTATCTCATTTGAATATCATAAAAATTATCCTATAAATTGTTTGTTTGTCTCTTTTGCTTTTTGTTTCTTTTTTCTGTGTCCATTTTCTCTTAAATAAAAAAATTAAAATTTAAAAAAAAATTTTTAAATCCTATAAATACTATTACTAATATTCCATCTTCACGGATAAAAAAAAAAAACTGAAGACCAGAAACATAAATTAAGTCATTGAAGGAAAAAGAATTAGAAAATTGCATATTTCTTTGGTCTCTGAAATGTTCATGTTGAGTAAGTATTGTTAAATTGTTTTTAATCTGCCCAGCATCTCTAGAATTTTAGGTTTTATTTTAAGAACAATTTCTCAGGTATCTTGTCAGTGCCTGGATGGAGATTTATGGTCACATTTGAAAGGTTAGATTGCAGAGTGAAATGGGTTGTTATCTTGCTCATCAATTATTAATTTTTCCTTCTCAACTCAGTCTTTCCTACCAATGAGAAATATGCTATAGTGTCTCCCATCTTAAAATAAATTCTGCTGACTCCTATAGTAAATGCCATCCAAGCTCCTCCTGGGCCCTTGTTGTATCCCCACTGCTGCTGCCTTTGGAGAATTATCCTTGGCCAGTGGGATTTCCCACATCTCTGGCTGTAGATGCTGATGCCCCACGGCTGAGCCCTTGCGTGTATACAGGCTCAGCCCTCTGCTTCAAGGTTGGGCCAACTGTGGGGTACGACTCATACTCCTGAGCACCCTGTGGCTCCAGATGAAGCAAACTAGAGCCAGAACCACATCCTTGACAACCAACTTCTCCTCCCCCTTTTCATGCCTCAACTCCATCCCAGGTTCTGCTACAGAGAGACTTAGCTAAGGTTCCTTCTACCCACTACACTGTTTCTCTGCTACCACAAAACTCCTCACAATAGTTGTCCAAATTTGCCATCTCAGTTCCTCTGCTTTTGTCCTTTCTTGAACCTGTTCCAACAAGATTTTCATGCCAACCGTTCCTTCAAGATAGCTCTTAGTCACCCCCACCAAAAAATGAATTCCTAACCCTAAACGTCTTATCTTATTCAATCTATTACTTATATTGGACATAATCAATTAACCTCTCCTTAGGACATTGTCTTCTCTGTGATCCCAGGACAATGCTATGTCTTGTTCTCTTCCCATATCTCTTTTGCTGCTTCCTCTTCAGATCTCTAATCTCTGCTTCTCCATCTTCATTAACTCCTTGGCTGGTATATCATCTATATAAGGGTCATAATTGATGCTTCGAAACTTAACCTCTCTTAACCCTGGCTTCACCTCAAATCCCAAAACTATTTCTCCAACTTCATACCCAGTACGTACCTTTGAATGTCTACTTATGTTCCAAATTTAATACATCCACAACCAAATTCACAATGTGTTACCTACACCCTGGCCCAAGTATCTTCCTTTCTACACCTCCCTCTTCCCATCTCACTAAATGTCAATTCCAGCTTACATTACTCAAATCATGAGCCATGGAATCCTCTTTTTTTTTTTTTTTACTTTCTTTTATACTCTGCCCATAGAATTTTTTGAGAAATCCAATCAGCTATTCCTTCAAAGTAGACATTAATATTGCTATCACCCTTGTCCAAACCATTAGTATTTTTGGCCAAAATTATTGAAGTAGTATCCTAAGAGTCTCCTGGCCTCTAGCTTTGTATCTTGGAATCTAGGGTCCATAGAGCATCCAAAGTGATTTGTTTTTAAGCCGGACCACATCATTTCTAGTCCTTCCAGCAGCACACCGCAGTGGCTATGAGCATAGGCAGATTGGAACCATCCTGGTTTCCTCACTCTGTCTCCATCTCTCACAGGTAAAGTGGAGATGGTGAGGGAATTAGCTGATTTCCAGGTTTGTTATGAGGATCAAATGAGGTCACATTTATGTAACACTTATGGCAGAATCTGGTGTTATATGATTACTGAATAAATCAAATAGCGGTCCATTGTGTCAGAACAGAAGGGCAAGCCCTATTCTACCACCTCCCTTTCATTCTGTTCCAGCCAACCTGAGCAGCTTCCTCTAGGAGAAAGAGCTGAACGAGAAACACTCCAGGCTGGTCCCACATCCGCTACTGCCCCAAATACAAAGTGTGACCAAGAAATATGGAAAAGTTTTTTTTTTATTTTACTTCAGTAAAAGAAATATCACCACTAATCCTCTTTAAAATACTCCCCCTTGCTTTGAACCCACTGTTTGTAATCTTCTTGCCACTTTTTGAAGTAGTTCTGCAAGTACTTTTTCATGTTTTTAGCTGCACCTTTGTGGCTGCCTCAGTGTCCTGCATCAGTTCAAAATGTCCACCCCTCATGGTCACTTTGACACTGGAAGAGAGACAAAAGTCACACAGTACCAGGCCTGATGATAAAAGTGGATGAGAGCACGCTGTAATTTTTTAATTTATAGAAATTACCCTACCAGAAGTGATGTGTGACACAAAAAGATGTCATGATAGAGGATTAAATTTATTAGCATAAAAGACACTTTGCCATTAATCACCCTCAGAACACCCCTCTTTGGTCTGAGCACAGTTATCCCATCATTTTTGTGGTCTTTTGCTATAATAAGGGTTTTTTTTTAATTCAAGGATTCCTATATTTTTCAATCACTCCTTGTATATGCATAGCTCATTCCTTCGAGTCTGCACAAAACCTACTTCGTCAATGAGGTTTTCACTAAACATGAATAAAACAGCAACCCTGTCCCCTGATAGCCCTTCTGTACCCTTCCCTGCTTAATTTCTCTCCATATTGCTGATTTTCTAATAAATTATAAATTTATCTCTTTTCATTGCTTTCGTCTGGGCCACAACAGAATAAGCTCTTAGACAAGAGAGAGATTTTTTGTTCATTTTGCTCACAGCTGTACCTCAGAAACCTAGAATAGTGCCTGGTGCACCACAGGCACTTAAGGAGGAATTACTGAATTCATAAATGAAGGGCAGTGTGGAAGCTCCTTAAACATTTGAAAAGGCTATGAGGGAGGCATGAATTAGGAAAGCAGCTGTGGGAACAGAAGGGATGAAGAGATCCCCAAAAACAACAACAGGATCAAGGAGATGGGGTATGAAAGAGAAGACACTCGGGGAAATTATTTTGAGTGACTAGCCAAAGTAAAAGGCTGCAAGGGATACTGATGCCCCAAAGCAGAATATAAAACACAAAAGGAGTTGGTTTAGGGAGATACAACAAACCCACTTCATAAGGAGCAGGCAAACATCACTGTGACTTATTTGCCAGGAAGTTTGAAAGTCAACTTTACTAATAAGAGAAATCAAAACTGTAACCATGGTCATGAAAATCATCAGGAAAGACTGTCATGAAAGCCCCAGTAAGCAACGAGGCAGCCAGAGGAAGACTCCGATCAAGAAAAAGGAAGAAGGTTGTGGAGAACAGGCCTGCATTCTAACAGAGCAGATAAAGGAGTAATCTGGGAAAAGAACTGGTAGAAAAAAAAAAAAAGAACTGAGAACAATCTTTAAAAGCACTAAGAAGTATGTAGAACAATAGTAACTGCTAGAATGGTATAAATTGTTTCAACTTGAAACTTCTTCAAGCTTGTCAAAAGTGACTACAATAGCAGTAGCAGGATATAGGAAATTTGTACCTCCTGCCAAACTGAGCATGTGGGGCTTTGCTGTCTGCCAGTGTAGACATGGGAAGGGGTTCGGGGTTCTTTTCCTGTTTTACTGATGAGTGCAGCCATTAATGTATTTTTCAAGACCCACAAGACTTCATTACATTTTATACAGCCAATTATTCTTTCATTATCTCATTGCTCTTTGCTTTGGTTTTCAAGACTTGCTGCTCTCATAATGTCCTAAATGGTTTTACAAAGTCTCATTTTATTCATCCTTCTTTGTCCTGGAGCTGTGATCATTTTCTTATCACTACTTCCCCATGGTCTGTGGCTGAAATCCTTTGTTTTCTGTGTTTTGTTAGCAACCTCTTTAGAAGTAAAAACCTCTTTCTGCCTCCCTCACTTTTTGGTTTAAGAATTGATCTTCTCTGCCTAGAGAGTTCCCAGCAATAAGTCACTCATGATGTCTAAGTACCCACATATTTTGTATCTAAAGTGCTATCTTAAGCAGCGATGAAAATGGTAATTACTTACTTTGGAAGGTCTGTCAAGGTTACACTTATATCACTGCCATGCTGCTGAATTGGACTAAGAAGTGCCTCCCTTTCCTGCTATTGATCTTGTCTGTGAATCACCCCCAAAACTTTCTCATATGCTATTGGCTAACTCATGCCCGTGCAATATATATTAAGTTGAATGTGAATAGCATGCATCTTATTTGTAATATGTTTTAGATGCACAAATTTGAAATTTATGACAATATTCTCAAGCAAAGTAATATAATGAAAAATACAATTTCTAATGTAATATCCAGTGTTCATAAATATGCCACATTGGAAATTACAACAAGCAAAGCACAAAGTAAGGAAATCAATAGACTCTGGGCACTAATAGTGTTTCTCAGGGCAAATGTCTATTTTGTGTGACAATGGCTTACCTCTGTCCTGATAAGGAAAGTACCATGTTGAAATAATGACTGTGCCATTTATGCCATTTGTGTTGTAATTCCCAGGTTGATAGATATACAAGATGGTGAAAAATCCTCATATCTGCTGTTCTACACCTTATCATACTGGGGTGGGGGTGGTTATAAGAGTGTCTATTAGCATAGACATAGAAGAAGTAAGTGTCTGACAACCTATATAGAATATGGTATAATCCTGCCAATGTACTCACAGTTAATAGAACATGCAGTCAATGAAATTTCTGATACTAAAACTTCTTAAAATTATATATAAGCAAATTACACAGGTACACATACACATTATTCTCTGGGTCAAAATATATTTTTGTCCACTCATTCCATACTCATTTACTAGGCACATCGATATGGTAGGAACAATGAGTATCAGTGGACAATATTGCTAAAGGTTCTGATATCACCCAGTTTACAGTCTGGGTGGATGGAATAAGTAGAGAAATAGAACAAGTTGCCACTGCCTTGTCTACATGCAAAGCACAAATAGAATCGAAGCAAGGGTATTTGTGCCATATTTTCACTTGTTTATTCAACGAGTACCTTAGGGTTTGTATATAGTATGTATTTAAGGAATTCAATAGTGCAGAACAAAATATACAGTCCTTGTTCCCTTATTTCCAGCACACTGAAGGAAAGAAACACTCATTCAATGGATCCAGAAAAAGAATTTCAAGAAGCAACATATAAACAATATCTACAAACACAGTAGGAAAATGAGGGGTGACAATTACCTCATTTCCTATTACTCTTTCTGTCTCAGTCCATTAAGATTTCTATAATGAAATATCACAGACTAAGTGATTTACACACAGCAGAAATTATTGCTTATAATTATAGCAGCTAAAACACCCAAGATCAAGGTGCCACAATTCAGTGTCTGATGAGGGCTTATTCTTCATAGATGGTGCAGAAGGGTGGAAGAAGAAGCAAAAGGCATTTATACCCTTACTCAGGCCTCTTCATGAGGCACTAATTCCATTCTTATTGTTTTGTTTTGTTTTGTTTTGTTTTTGGTACCAGGGATCGAACTATGACCTCACGCTTGCTAGTCAGGCACTTATACTAATTCCATTCTTATCAGTCACCCTCCAGACAGCCCAGCTCTTGCCACTGCATATTGGGAATTACGTTTCAACACATGAATTCGGGGAACAAAAACATTCAGACCATAACATTCTGTCTTGCCCCACACACTTACCAAGATGTTCCTGTCTTTGGCCATTTGCAGTAGTTATTTCCTCTGATGTGAGTACTTTTCCTCAGATATCTTCATTACAAACGCCCTCATTTATACCAAGTTTTTATTCACATACCCTCTTAGTGCAGCCTACTTGGACCACACTGTACAATACTGCAATGCTATGGACCCTGGCATTTCTGATCCACCCTAACTTTCTGTTTTTTACTTAGTATTTAGTACTTGGCACCTTTTATGCACTCAATAATTGACTTGTACATTATGTTTATTATTTGTTAATATGTAAGCTACACAGAGGCAGAGATCTTTGTTTAACTCACCAGTAAATCCAACACACCTAGAGCTATGCTTATTTTCATCATTTTATGCTTTCTGTGCTTTAGCTTGAATCATTTCTATTGCTCTGTCTCCAAATTGATCCTCTTTTTTGTTGTGTCCAATCTGCTGTTAATTCCACACAGTGACTTTTGTTTCATAGATTATATTTGTCATAGATTATATTTTCATTTAGCTCTCTTTTAAAATTTCCAGATCTCTCTTGAAAATACCTACCACTTTACTCATTTTGGATTTCATGAAAATGATAAATCTTTAGCAAGACTCATAAAAGAGAGAAAAAGAAAGAAACTACAAATTACCAATATTAAGAATAAGACCAGCAACTTTGGTATATTATTCTGCAAATAGCAAAGAGATAGTATACTATGACTGCATTAATATCCTGCATTATGTTAATAAATTTGACAATTTAGATGTATGGTAAAAGTTCTTTGAAAAACACAACTTTCTGAAATCAATCAAGAAGAAATACAAAAATTGAAAAACCTGCAATTTATTAAAGAAATTGAAGTTATTATTTAAAATCTTCCCACAAAGAAAGCTCAAGATCCCATGTGGGTTTATTGGTAAACTCTACCAAATATTAAAAATCTAATAATACTGAAATTCTAAACTTAACACATTCCCACCAGCTTGAACAACAGGTGGAACATGCATGACTGCCCCATCAGGCAGCTCATACTACTGGTCATACAAGTGGAACAGTCAGGCATGGGAACAATCACGCATGTACAACCCATGGTTCAACCAGGCTGGCATCAAGACACGTGAATTATGACCCCATCATGAACATTGTAAATCTCTTTCAGAAAACACAAAGATGAACATTTCCGCATACATTTTATGAGCTCAGTTTAACGCTGATGCTAGAATCGACATTACAATGAAGACATTACAAAGCCAATATACCTCATGATCATAATTACAAATTTCATTAACAGTTTAGTTGTAAACCAAAGCCACCTATATACAAAAAGTAAAATAGAATATGACCATTGGCTTTCATCCTAATAATGCAAAGTTAATTCATTAAGCAATGTAATTCACTATATGACTGGAATTTTAAAATACATGACCATCTCAAAAGATGTAGAAAAGTCATTTGCCCTAGTCAACACCCACTTATATATAGTGGTAAAAAAAAGAATATGTTTCCTCTTACACAGAAAATATATCAATAATATGCATTCTTCATTCACAAAGAAGTTACACATTATAAAAACTAAGAAAGTAAAATAAAAATCACTATTTGCAGATGAGTAAAGAAAGTTATATTTAATACCAAAGAAAATTCTGAGAAAATCTGTTGCACTTCTAGAGCTATCAAGTGAATTTACCAAAATCACAAGGTACAATTTCAGTACACAAAAAGCCAACTGTACTTTCATGTAAGATCACCATACTTGAAAAATTAAGTTCAACAAATAAAATAATTATAAATATGTTTAACTTAAGGAGGGAGCAATACTTTTACATTACAAACTACAAAATGTTGGAGAGGGAAATTAAAGTCTAAGTATAAAAACATGTTAAAAAAAATGAAAAAGGTAAAGGACCAAGGATGTAGCTCAGTGGCACAGCACCTGCATGGCCAATGCCAGGTCATGAGTCTGATTCCTGGTACCAAAAGAAGAAGAAGAAGAAGAAGAAGAAGAAGAAGAAGAAGAAGAAGAAGAAGAAGCAGAAGCAGAAGCAGAAGCAGAAGCAGAAGCAGAAGCAGAAGCAGAAGCAGAAGCAGAAGCAGAAGAAAATAAAGGGAACATGTCGTGTTCTGGGAAATGGAACATTACTTTTAAGAAATAAGTTCCACGCAAATTAATTTATGTATTCTATGTAATGTTAGTCAAAATTTGATCACACTTTTCATAGAAATTAAAAAGAGCAGGTTCTAACATTTAAGGACAGGTAAAATGATGAAGAAGTACTTACAATACCTGAACCAAGACTTGTTATAAAACTATAATAATAAGGGAAATGTGGCACCTACATGCCGACAAGCAAATACATTAATGGAAAAGAACAGAGAATCTAAAATTAGCCCCACACATGGATATGCATTTTTAATCAAGATGCTAAGGTAATTAATTAGAGAAAGAACAGTCTTTTCCACAAACTTTATGAAACAGCTGATTGATGCAAACACATACGCACTTGCACGCACATGCACTCACACACACACACACACACACACACAAATGAATATCAACTCTTACTTTCTGCCATATATATAAACTCAAAATGGATCACAGATACATACAAAAAAGGTAAAAGTATAAACCTTCTTAAAGAAAACGTAAGAAAAAGATCAACGCACCTTTGGAGTAGGTAAAGATTTCTACAAAGAAAGCATAAGTCATAGAAGATTTTTAAAAAGCCAAATTGGATATCATTAAAATAAAAAAAGCTTCTGCTCTTCAGAAGATTCTACTAAGAAAATAAAAGAGCAAGCCACTACCTTTTAATACAGATATCTGACAAAGATTGGATCCAGAACACATAAGAGAACTTATAAATCAACAACAAAAAGATAAGCAACCTAGTAAAAAAAATATGAATAAAAGACTTGGACAAATACTTTACATGTACATGAAATATGCTAATATTCACATGAAAAGGTATTCAGCATTGTAATTTAGGGGTTGGGCATGGTGCCTCACACCTGTAATCCTAGCACTTGCGAGGCTGAGCAGGAGGATTGCTGCCAGTTTGAGGCCAGCCTGGACTACGAAATTAGTTCAAGATCAGCCTGAACTGCACAGTGAAACCTTGTCTCAAAAAGACAAAAAAAAAAAAAAAGAATTTGGGGAAATGCAAATAAAACCATAATTATATACCATTTAATATTCATTTCAATGCTTAAATCTATAAAAACTGACACCAATAAGTGTTGGTGAGGATGTAAGATTCTCCTGCTTTGTTGGTGGGAATGTAAAATGGTACAATCACTTTAAAAAACATTTTAATAGTTTCTCATGAATTAAATTTGTTTTCTATTTGATCCAGCAATTTCATTCCTATATAGTCCATGTTCAAGAGAAATGAAGACATATGTTCACATGATAAATAATCATATACCTTTATTTGAAGTATCCCCAAACTGGCAATAACCCAACTACCCACCCACAGATGAGCTAATAGACAGATGGGTAAATTCATAACAACAGGATACTGTATGACAAAAAAAAAAAAAAAGAGCCAACTACTGAACCACACAACAGTAAACCCCATGATTCAGCAATCTATTCAGAATAGAGCCAGTTGTACACATGATGGTGTCCATAGGTGCACCAAAACACAGTATTTTTTCTTAACAGCAAAAGCCTAAGTGACTTCAAATGAGTTTCAAGAATATAAGGTATGATTGAAATATACATAAATACATAAATGTTTACATTTTTTAAAAGTGTATTACAGGAAAAGACACATTTGGCATTGCTCTCCCTCAGAATGCAAGTCCTCTCTCATGGGGGTCTTTATGAGATATGATCAGAAGCATGGCAAGTGCTGGTCCTACGTAGGCTCCAGTGGAAAGGTGGACTCGCACAGACACTACGGTGTGTCCTCACTCATTGTGTGCTTTCTAGCTCTTCCCCAAATTCAAAATGCCCATGAAAGGTAAATGTTTTCAATCACTTCAGGACATTGAGACAGCCAAGACAACACAATTAAAGATGCTCATGAAAGAGGACTTCCAGAACTGCTAGAAATAGTGGAAAGAATGATGGGATAAGTGTGTTAGAAGCCAAGTATAAATACCTTTCTGTACACATACAATTTCTCTAAAATAAATTCATAAGAAAGATTTAGTGAGTCTAAGAGTCTAAAAGTACCCACTAAGTGCTAATAAATTTTTTTTACAAGTGTATTAGAAGCAAGGTGGAATATTTCAAGGTGGGGGTTAATGTCAATGTATGTCTTACTGTAATACATTTTTAAATCTAAATAATTACTGAAGTTTTTTTATCTTTTTAAAAATAGTATCCTGCACTTGATCTTAGCCAAAGGGCCCAGAAGGAAGGTAAGTCACTGGTTTTGTGCCTTTGAAGGAGAGAGTGGAACCCTGGTCTCCTCCTCTCTCCCTTTCTGATTCGTGGCCCTCACGAGATGAACAGCCCTGCCCTGCCATGACCCATCATGATTCACTGTGCCACCACATGCCCAGAGCAACCACCAGGACCCCAAAATCTCTAATACTGTGAGCTAAAATAAAAAGAAAAACCTTTCTTCCTTTCAAAATGGTATCTATTATAACCTTGCAAAGTTAATGTACTCAGCATGAAAACCAACTTCATATGTAAGTGCTGAATCATTTAACCATAGAAATTCAAAGAAAACTGTGATGACTGCAATCTAAAAATGTTGGAGACGACATCACAGGAGTTTCCCTTGCACTGTTCTGGAAACCGAGCAAGGTGGAGCCTTACACAGTTTGCCTCTGCTGTGAGAGGGAGGCAGCTCACAGGCAGGGCTGAGTGACAGGGAGAGGTCCGGCTAAGAAGAGGTGGAAAATAAGATGGACTAAATAGAGCGAGCCAAGTTATGAGAGTCCTTGAAAGGCTGGCAGATGAATTTAGACTGACCCAACAGGAAATGGAAAATGACTGTAAATTCTCCAGCAGGGAAGTGACACGGGAAAGGCAGTGTTTCAGGAAGATTATGTTGGTGACAGTTCACTGGATGGATGGGAGGTAACAGGGACTGAAGGTTGATGTATTTTGTCTTTCCTGCTCTGGATGAAGGTAGGGCAGCATGACATATGTAGTTTAATTTTTAAAAAGAAAAGACACCACTGTAATTACTCTCCTAAATCTTAATAAACTTCTGGAACTCATTCCAAAGTGGAAAAATAGCCCATGTGGCGTAGCATTTGTTTCTCAGGTTAAAAATTCCTGTTTGGGGAAAAAGAGTCAAGAGCGTACCATGTCTCTTTGTTCCTTAAACCACTGCGTTGGTGTCACCTGGGAACCCTTTAGAAATACAGACTCTGAGGCCCCACCCCAGACCTATGAACTCAGAATTTGGACTTCGACCAAGATCCCCAAGAGTTTCCCCTGCTTTTCAACTTCTTGAAACTTCTTAAGTATTTGAGATGCATCACTGTCGTAAATTTCCATGAGCTTCTGTTGTTTGTGAGAATTGTCGATATGTAACTGTTAAAACTGTTACATTAACTTGAAAAAACAATTATGAAGCCCTTAACCCTTGTGACAAGGCTGTCACACTGAGGCACTTGCCAGTCCCAAAGCTGGGGTGATCACCCACGTTCACATCTCTTGGGGAATAACTGATTCACGAATGAAATGGAGACATCTGTTTGCCTTACGAAATGTGTCACTTAGTACATGCCGCTGAAATCGAGACATCTGCTCATCTTCCCACCATTCTGTGAACCCTTGTTCTCAAGTGACTTCCTTGTCAGTTGAAATATATCTTCATACTGCAGGGGCTTCATTTCCTCACCATGCAAGTAGGAAAGAAGAGTGCTAGATGGGTGCAGATATATAAAAATCAGCAAACAGCCCCCTTCTCCACTGGGAACATGGTTCCAACCTTCAGCAACATTTTCCTCTGGCACTCCACTCCCCAAATCCAAGTGTTCTGGGTTACCTCAGGAAATCAATAAAGGGAAAAACATTTAATGATGGTCCCCACTCTGTTCAGGTTGCTAGAAGAATTGGGTTTTCAAATCCACCCATTGGAACAGAACTCCTCAAACTTTAGCACACATATGGTTTTGCTGAGGAGCGTGTGGAAAAGCAGATTTTGAACCAGTAGGTCTAGCTTGAGGGCTGGAATCCTGCAGTTCTAACGGGCTCATGGGTTGCGCTAATCTGAGGACCACGCTCTGAGCAGCATGCCCACCTGCATGGCAAAGTTATTACATCATGGAAGCACCGAAAGCTATAGCAGAATGTATTCAAGGTAGAAATATCTCTGTGGGTAGGAGGAAACAAAGTCAAAGATAGAGTTGAACAAAGTGAAAAAAAACAAAGTTTGTTTTTAAAAACAGTTAAATTTAAACAAAAAGAATTGATAAAAGTGAAAATGTAGAAAGGAGTTTACCAATGTCAGAACTGGGTCAACCTAGGAACCTAGAATTTGGTTAGTAATATTTTCACCAAAGACATCCCTAGCAACTCTTGATGGGGATTTTTAAATCCCTGGGCCAGCAGGATGATAGAGGAAAAATATTGACTCTGGCAGGCAAGATTTTCCTCCCTGATCCTGGACATCTGGTCCCTAAATCTTTCAGGAAGGCAGATTAGAGATGGCGAATTGAAAACTCTTCCAGCAGAGGCACCAATAGTGATTTTTAAATGAGTATGGAAGCTAGCCAGTCTCTTACCATCAGATCTGTAAAACCCCATTATATATTCAGCCTTGAAAATAGAAACCAAAGAAAAAAAATTACCAGATCATATATATTGAGTCCCTGAAGAGTTATTAGGGTAGCATAAAGAGCAAAATGAGGACATTTATTCATCCACCGAAAATGCATATGGGCATTAGAGAGCCTGAGCTACACACTAACATTGAAGATAAGGACTGTACATCTTAAAACTGTAACTCATGGAATAATGACCTTCCAAACTGGACATTTGGCAATTAGCAAACCCTACACTTCATTTTTTGTAATAGTGTAAACAAACAAGTACGTGTACTTAGCTTATAATTTAATTTGAAGTTCATAATATACCTTCATCAAGGACTGAGGGCTAGCTAGCCTCAGCTCCATTCAGAATTTGTATTTCCATAACAATAGTATCAAAAACAAAAGAGGAGCAGACAACAAAAAAGCAAAGATCCATCGACTCAGAGAAAACTCCAGACACCATCATCTCTGCATCTGACGCTGTCTCTAACAGGAGAAGCAGGTAATGGAAATTTAATTAGCAGCCAAATGCAAGCTGTCAGTAAAGCCCTGTCTTCCAGTGGGAACCAGACTCACTCCAATTGAATGTTGAAAGGGACTTACATGCTTTCTTACCCATACTGATGTTGCCTTCCCTGATTCAACTTGAAGACTGAAATGGTCTTTGACTCATCTTACCCTAGGAAGTAGGGTCCTGCCCATGCCACTCAATGGTAGGGTCTTCTGCCAGTCATATGGCAGTGGCAGTCTGCTCTCTTCCACCCCAGCCCTGACTCAGCATCCCTGAAGATGGACCTTTAATAGTGGCGACAAACAAGAAGGAGGTGAACCATGAACTGAACTCTCCCTCTCCTTCCCCAGCAGGGGCAGCATGGGATACCACCAGAGCATTCCAACCAAACTGCTGTGTGATCTACCCATAATCCTGTTCTCCACTCAGATGTAAAACTTATTCAGAGACACAGCCCTAGAATCCAAGAGAATGACATTCGGCAGTATGTAACACAAGATGCAGGGAGCACTCAGAAATGAAGACAGGATGGAAAAGTATGGAGCCCAAGGCCAAGCCCTACACTACAGGCTCAAATACCAGGTCTGTCTCTTAGAATCTTTGACAGAGGAGCATAAGACATTACCACTTGGAGCTACTGCTTCTCATCTGTAAACCAAAGCTAATTATGCCAGTATTGCAGTGTTTGAGGAAGAAATTATTCCATTTTAAAACAGCTTACACCTGCTCTAAAAATTTTTTAAAGGAAATCCAATGCAGGAATCAAGACTGATGATGGGAGTCAGCAACTACACACATGTCATTTAAAACCCATCAAGAAAGCTGAGTGTGGCAGCACACACCAGTTATCCCAGCACTCTGGGAGCCTGAGGCAGGAGGATGACAAGGCCCAACCCAGTTGGGCAATTTAACGACTTAGATCTAGTCCTAAAATTAAAAAAATATATAAAAGGGTCAGGTATGCAGATCAGTACAAAGGCCTTAGGATAAAACTCCAATATCCCCCCCCGCAAATTGTCATGAAAGTGCCCCCTTTAACAGACAAAAGTGATGCTCCACACTCCTTTAAGGCTGTTCTTATTCAGGCTGTATTGCTAAAGTCTTATAATTTTTCTTAGATCTTTTCATGATTTCTATTTGAGAATTTTGTCCACCTTCGAATCTCTTGAATGCTTTTGATGAATTAAATCCACGATTTTTGCCAGAGGTTAGGTGTCTTCTTGCCTAATACATGCACAAATCTCTGCTAGTAAAAGAACAAGGATTTTTTTCTTTCTTCATCACTTTACAAAAGTAGGGCATTCTTCCTCCTCTCCTCGCCATCCCCTTGCAGACAGAGCTGCAGGTCCTCCCAAGCGCTGAACAGATTGTGAAGGCTGCTTTGGGGGAGGAAACCAGCAAGTCACAGCCTCGTGGCTTAAGGAGGGATTCAGACACTTGTGCTGGAAGCCGTGCTTGCCAGCGAAGCAGCAGACACGCGGGTGGCTCTGCGACAGAAGCCGCTCGGCATGCCTCCAGTGTCCAACACGTGGCATCCCCCCAGGCCAGCCTGTCACTGCACATGCACCGCATCCCCAGTCCCCATCTGGCTGTTTTCACAACAGCTTTGCTGACTTCACGCTCCGTGTCGTGGGCCTGCCGGCTGTGGGCCATGGGGCCTTATTCAAAACCATGCCTTCCCACCAAGGAGTTCAATGTATGTGTTTTCAACGATACAACCATCTGGGCATCTGACACCAGTCACCAAGTAATTAGTGAGAAATGTGGCAACATATTCAGGGATATTTAATAACTACTTCTTGGATAAATAAAGGAGGCTCAAAAACTCTGCATTGGCTCCCTCGGGAGAAGAATGATGGAGATGTTTCCTGCACTTCTCTGGACCACTCTCAAGTGTCATTTGAGGGCTCCCAGTCCTCTAACAACACAACCAGAGTTACACATAGTAGCCCTAGTGACCAACCCATGGGCTACTGCCATTCTCAGTGTCCTCAAGTTTCCCAGCAATCTAATCCATTATCCCTGCTCTAAGTAACCCTTATAATTGCCAATATCATTTTTAGCCCAAAGCACCTCCCACAGTGGATTTGGAAATGAAAACTTCACGGTCACTTCTCAACTTCATATATCTCACTCTGAATTCAGTATTTTATCCCTAAAGTCTTCCTTCACCTTTGCATTCTCTCTCATCACCAGAAAGTATTTCTCAACTTTTCTAACTCCTGTCCCTATGCCTATGAAATCTGTTTCCAACTTCTGCTGAGTTTACTTCCTCAGTATTATCTGACAAGGTCCTTTGTCTTCTCTTTTTGCTTCAAGTCTGGTGTGCAGTATTGATTACACTCCTAACTAGTCTCATTACATCCTTCGAGTCTTTCAAGGAATTTAGAGTGATCTATATAAATACAAACCTGGCTGGGAATAGTGACACATTCCGGTAATCCAAGCTACTCAAGAGACTGAGGCAAGAGGATCACAAATTCAAGACTAAGGGGTCTTAAGATGGTGGAGTAAAAGCCAGTAACAAATCACAGCCTCTGTGGGATCTGGAATTGAGATACCTGGAAAACAACAACAGTGGAGAGGGGGAGAGAGTGAGGGAGAGGGAGAGAGAGAAAGAGAAAGGAAGAGGAGACAAGGAGATGGGGAGAAGGGAAGAAGCAGAGAAGAGAAAAGGGGAGAAGAAAGAAGAATAGTTCTAGGAATCAAGAAAGAGCTGACAAGAAAGTTAGAAATCACAGAGAAAGTGGAAAAACTGAAGCTAATACAGGGAAAAGAAAGAAGCAGTCTGGAATGCTAACCCCACCCGCCAGGGAGGGGAACCCGTCTCCACAAACTCAAGATAAAGAGGGTCAGCAGCCCCAGTGATAAACAATGGGCTGGTAGTGCTCATCCCAGGAAAATCGATGGTTTTTGTAAGCCACAAATACACTCTGAGATTTTGCTCTGAAAGTGACGCTTTTTGCATGGCAGGCTAATATTGGAGGAGAAATCCACAGCCGTGCCCACCATGTTTAGGAGTAAGGTAGTCAGGAGCCTGTTTGAGAAGGGGTTTATTGTTTTAGACTGAGCCACTCTGTGATTAAGAAGTCACACAACAACCTCGCTTCAGGGTTTCTGTTGTCACCTTACCATGGTGACTGGGTGGGAGGTGGTCATAAGACACAGTCATGGAGAAGAAATCCAATCAGACTCCTGAAAAATTCAAGCAGAGATGGGCACAGGCTGTGGGGAGAATATGGGCTGGTCTTGTGCAGCCTTCTAAGGGGGCTGCATTGGAAAGTGCTGGGGTTCAACCCAAGGCCTTCTTGGCCCCTCTGGCTACCTACTTCTGGGGTAGCACTGGATGATCTATTTGCTCTCCCCATTGGCTAACATGATGAAGGATACACCATGGCTTGGTCATTTGCCACATTTTGGTGTGCACAGACAAAGGGGTCTCTGGAGCAAGTGCAGCACCCACCCCACCAGCCCACGGGCCACAAAACTAGTGGGGAACACCAGTGGCTCAGGGTGATCAGAAGAGCAAAATGCTGAAAGCGTCTGAGGCAGATACCACACCAATGGCTGGCCCTGCCCAGGGGGAAAGGTGAGGCAGCACTCACTTGGCATCCACATAACAAAAAGTGGGTGTGAAAACACAGTGGACCAAAGTTCTGACTCACGATCCCCACCCCATGGCTGGTGGATTCCAGCAGCACAGGCCCTGCAAAGAAACTACTCACTGAGACACCTAAACATGAAGGAATTTTTAAAATTAATTCTCTTGATTTATTTTTTTGGTTACTTTTAACCTAATTCCATTTACTTTCTTTCATTCTTTAATTGGATTTTTAGCTCACTCTCTCTCCTCTTCCTTTTCATTATCTTTTTTCCTTTTTCAAATTGTACTTTTGCTTCCATTTTCCTTTCTCTACCCTCTTTATTTTTATTATTGCCATTAAACTATATTAATTTTTAGCTATTTAGTCTCCTCTGGGCTGTTATTGTTGATTTCTGTTTTTCTTTTTTTTATTTTAAAGAGAACAAAACCAAACACAACAAAACAGAATGAAACCAATCAGAACAGAATAATGAAAGTGATACAGGACTTCAAAACAAGATAATAGGAAATCAACAATGCTTACCATAATGTTTCTAGTTGTCTTCAAAACAGCTGCCCATACCATCAGACATAGTAAAATCAAACAAAACAAAGCACAATAAAACTGATCAAAACAAAATAATGAAAGTGTTACAGGACTTCAAAACAAGATCATAGGAAATCAACAGTGGCTACCATAATATATCTTGTTATCTTCAAAATAACCGCCCATACCATCAGACACAATAAATTGATTTCTGTTTTTAATGGTGATAAATTTGTGGCTTCTAGTAGATTTTTACTATATGTCAAAATTTGGTTTGATTTTTGTGTCTATATCTTTATTGTAAATTTCTACTGTTAAGAATGATACAGTTGTACCTTTTAATTGTACAACTGTATCATTATGTCAACATCTGGTTTGTCTTAGCTATATTATTATTAATGATTTCTATTGTTAATGGTGCCATAGTTATTGGTTTCCCCTGCATGTCTGTAATGTCTTTATTTTGTTACAGTACTATAATTTGTTTGATTCGCTCAAAGTGTACCAAGGATCAAGGCCCCAGAAGAAGGTTAGATACAAAGAAGACTCATATGTTATACTGATTAGGTTAACAATGGATATAAACACCAAAACATAGCCAAAACTGAAGGTAAACCACCAGCAGACTTACTCTAACTAAAGAGATCTCCACAGTAGTGACAGAGTTTTTCTGCCCTGACTGATCTTAAACTCTCAGTACAAAAAGGAAAGAAAAATGAGAAAGCAAGGTACAGCTGGGCATGATGGTGCATAGCTGTAATCCCAGCAGGAGGAGGTCTGAGGCAGGAGGATCATTGCAAGTTCAAGACCAACATGGGCTACAAAGTGAGCTCAAGGCCAGCCAGAACTGCATAGTGAGATCCTACCTCAAAAAGACAAGACAAGGCAACAAGATACTTCCCAAAACTCTTAACTCTTAACTTCCCAAAACTCTTAACAAAACTGGTCTCAGTGCACTTAATTCAAAAGCCAAATGGTCAAAATGTTTGAAAGAATAAAAGAAAAAACATACAAATAAATTTATCAGATGCTTAGTGAGCTGAAAGAGGGTTCAAAGAAACAAATAAATTGTTTAATTAATAAAATGCTCAGCCAGTACAAAGAAGATAAAAACAGTAGGCTGATTGAGCTAAACAAGACAAAATCATACATGAATTCCATTCTAGTAAAGAATCAACAATTATAAAAGGAAAGCAAGCAGAAAGCCATTATATGAAAAGTTCAGTTGAAAACATGGGTAGCAGATATGGCCAATGTAAGGACAGAGTTTCACAACTTCAAGACAAGGTAGATGTAGTAGAGCATCTAAAAGCATCTAAAAACACCTAAAAACAAGACAACACAGGAACCAGATCCAACAGTTGCTAGATGACAAAAAATTTTCAGAATTGTAGGAAGAAATTTTAAGATGACTCGAGATATAAAAATTTTATTCACTGAAATTGTAGCAGAAAATTTTTCAAATCTAGGGAAAGAATTCAATACTCAAGTACAATAGACATATAGGACACCAAATAGTGATGACCAGGAAAAAAAAGATTCTCCACAACACATCATAATCAAAATTCAAGAAATTTAGCAAAATACTACAATCTGTAAAAGAAAAATAGCAAGTATCCCATAAAGGCAAATCTATAAGAATAATAGTAAATTTCATGTCACAAATTTTAAAGGCCAGCAGAGCTTGGAGAGAAATTTTTCACACCCTTCAAGAAAGTAGTTATCAACCCAGATTTCTATATCCTACAAAATTGGCCTCTGAGTTTGATTAAAAAGTAAAGACTTTCTGGGACAAAGAAACACTAAAGAAAGTTATGACCACTACATCAGCACTCCAGAAAATACTAAGGGACCTTAGACAGAGACAAGGCACCAAAGAGCCCAAAGGAAAACATGAATCTAAAGGGAAAAGCAGTTCAACAAAAGGGGAAAAAATAAAGAAGCTAGCAATGAGAAAGCAAGGCAATTAGAGGATTCAGTAAATATCTTACAATTATAACTCCCAATTATAACGCTGATTTTAACTCCCCAACCAAAAGACACAGGCTGGCAGATTGGGCAAAAAAACAAAACCCAACCATATGGTGACTGCAAGAGATATACCTCATCCACAAAAAAAAAAAAAAAAAAAAAAAAAAAAAAAAAAAAAAAAAAAAAAAAAAAAAAAAAAAA